>PISX010038449.1:0-10198 GCA_004024625.1 Mellivora capensis
AACCCAGACTCCACAGAAGAAAAGGCATGGATGAAGAACACCTGGATGAGGCAGGCATGGTATTCAATCTCATGAGCATGAAACCAGAGTATAGCCAGCATTTTAGGTTGGGTGGAAGAGGACAGGGCCAGGTCAGTGACAGCCAGCATGGCTAGGAAGAGGTACATGGCCTCATGCAGAGTGTGGTCAGTTCGGACTACATGAAGAACAATGATATTGCCAACAACAGCCACAAGATACATGGCACAGAGAGGAAAGGCAATCCAAAATTGGTAATTCTCAAGTCCTGGGATCCCAAGTAGGATGAAGGACACAGGATGCAAAGAGTTGTTCCCTGAGGCCAGCATCACAGGATGGTTAGTTTGTTCTCCATTGTGAAGGTAATCTACTCTCTGTAGGTGATAAGAATCAAAAAGTAATTATTAATATTTTAAATATTTTGAAAGTTTCGACTGAATCATAGGGCAGTAGGGCTTAATGGTAAACTGGAAGAATTTCAACTGTTTTAATAAAACATTTTTGCAACATAAAGTGATGCTCCTCTTTATTCCTCATTCTTATTTATGTCATTCAAAATGGGATCAAAACATACTAACTGCAAGTGTGATTTTTATCAAAGAATCAATATTTTCCTTGTAGTAGAATCTGCTAAATGAAACTGTCCTGACAAATAATGTCAGTAGTAGTCCTTCTTGCCCTTCTATTCTTCAGAATTAACTGACTTGTTTAGCTTTTCCTATATGTTCTTTTTAAGCTTTTGTTTAAGCCACTTGGGCAAATTTTCTGGGTAGGAAGCCAGATTGGAAAACACTTAGGCTTAAGGGCTGATAGTGATGTTGAGTTAGATTTGACTCTAGGAGTTACCCGGAGAATCTGGGCTGGAGGATAGTTGACTGCCGATTGTACACCTGTAATTAAATCTATTATCTGTGGCATATGTCCTCCTAGATTAGGGGCCAGCAAACTCATTTCTGTAAAAGGTCAGATCATACATATTTTAGGTTTTATGTGCTGTACAGTCTGTGTTGTAACTAGGCAGTTTAGCCCCTGTAGCCTGAGTACAGCCAGTCAGTACAGGAATGTGTGAGTGTGACTCCATCGCAATACAATTTTATTGGTAGAAAGTCTGCAAGCTGGATTTTGTCTGCAGGCCATGGTTTTCTAAATCCTGTCCTGATGATAGATTTTCATGAGGTGAGCCCTGAATAGTACACCAACCTAACACCTCTGTACTTAACACAGAATAGGGGTTTAATAAATATTTGCTGGATCAAATAACAAATAAATTGTTCAGTGGCAATGGACTTTTCAACCAATTAGTCATATCTTAAAATTCTTGGAGAAAACTTTCATTTTTTTAATTTATTAAAAAAAATTTTTTTAAAGATTTTATTTATTTGTCAGAGAGAGAGCGAGCGAGCACAGGCAGACAGAGTGGCAGGCAGAGTCAGAGGGAGAAGCAGGCTCCCTGCCGAGCAAGGAGCCCGATGTGGGACTCGATCCCAGGATGCTGGGATCATGACCTGAGCCGAAGGCAGCCGCTTAACCAACTGAGCCACCCAGGCATCCCTTTTTAATTTATTTTAAATATTTTATTTATTTATTTGAGATAAATTGTGTATGAGAGAGAGAGAACAAGAAGAGGGAGCTACAGTGGGAGAGGAAGAAGCAGGCTCCACGCTGAGCATGGAGCCCAATGTAGGGCTCAATCACAGGACCCAGAAATCATGACCTGAGCCAAAGGCAACAGCATAACTGACCAAGCCACTCAGGTGTCCCTGGAGGAACCCTTTAAACACTACTTTGGCTCCATGGCCACAAGAGTGTTATACACAGTTCTCATACTAGGGTCTGCTGTGGACAGTGAAAGACCTGAATGTTCTCCTCTGCCTCTACTTACTTTACATGGAGACCTAGTTTGATCCCTCTGGTGACTGACATCTACCCAGGATTGATGACACAATTGCTTACCTGGTTCTTGCTAGGCACCATTTCACTATTTCATCTCAGTTGACGGAGCCTTTGAGTCTCTGCCTTAACAGAAACACACAGACAAGAAGAGTATCTTTTCAAATCTCCCATAACAAATCAGCTGTTGGTACTAACAAATGTTTCATTCCACTGACCTAATGTTTCCTAAAAAGGGTTTCCTTGAGATCCCAAAGAAACCTAACCTCTTCTTGATTTTCCCTAGCTTTATAACATTATGAGAGAAACAGGGCTCAGACTTTATAAATGCTCTGCATTGTAAAATTAACTATCCTACCTCTTGATAATAGGTGTAGGTTTGCTCAAAACAAATACTCCTATCCAGGAGAAAATTTTATCCAGGTGAAAATTCAGAAAAACACATTATCTGGGGTCCCAGGCTCTAGTTTTATCCCTTCCTGCCTGGGTTGTTCTTCCACCTATATGTGTTCTTTGAATCAGAGTCTTCCTTTCCCCTCTCCCTTCTGCCTCCTGTATGTCACTCTCCATTTGTGAGGACATGGCCACTGGGGCTCATGGGCATCTGGAAAACATCCTTAGATCAATCCTCATTCTTGCAGTGGGCACTGGTGAAGATGCCGGCTAAGCGTACAATTTCTCAAAGTGCACAATAATCTCTTTGATTAATTCTGGAGGACATTGCTATTTTTGTAAATATAACACCAGAAGAATTTACACTGTATTGTTTTTAACTCTCATAACGTTTCTTCCCATGAGTCTTAATGGGGAACTCACCTGTTTGGCATTTTCCTTTTGGAGATGTGATTCATCTCAGGTGGCGACCCAGGGCCCAAGTCTGAAGTAGGGGATGGGAGCTTTTGACAGGTGCCTTTCTTTCTTCCCTATACCTACAACCCCATGGAATCTGGTGACCTCACTCTCAGCAATTCCCTTGCCTCTTTTCCACTTAGACTTACATACTCAGCCTGTGCAGAGTGAAGGTTACAAGACATGTGGATTGGACAGGGAGTTAATCAATCTTGGATCATTTTGTGAAGTGTGTGAGGTTTTCTGTAATATTTCTGAGGGAGGCACAGGTTATCAACTAGTTTCTGGGTGAAAGGAGTATATGTGTTTTCCTTTAGGAGTAGGAAATAAAGAGTAATTTCCCTTCTTGCCCAACATTTCCCCCTCTCCCTGATTTTAAATATGTCCTGTCCCTGCTGTCTGTGGGCTAAACTTCTTGTGAGACTATTAGGTACTGAAAGAAGAAATTAAGTCATCCTTTTCAACCTTGTAGGTAGGGTGATCATACAGTGAACGTCAGAGTCAATTTTTCTCTTCTCCAAAGTATAATCTACTTGTGAGGACATGGCATAGTTTCGTTGCAGAAAATATGTTTCCAAGAACAATGTTCTCACACTGATGTGGCTCAGGTTTCATCTGTGAGAGTGTAGTTTGAGTCCAGTGCTGGTACCACTGGCTCTGTTGGCCTTCAATCACTCCACCATTATCTGGGGATCGTTATATCAGTTTATCAGGTTAACTGTGTTGTTTAAGCCTGAAACTGGAAAGGATAAAATGGGCTGGGATCTTGCTAAAGAATTATTTCAGGTGTATTTACCGTTTTCTCACGTTGGGGTATCTAAAACCAAGGGATAGAGTAATAATGCTGGAGCAGGGGAGGGTTCAGATCCAGTGTCCTTCATGGAGGAATTGTGTGTAGAGACAGCCTTTGTATTTTTCTAGAATTTCCCTGGAGGACAGAGTGTGAGGTGTGAATCTTCTCCGCATCACAGAAGGAAATCCAGCCATCAGGGATCTCTGGATGTGGAGTCCCCAGTAAGTCAAGTCATTCTATACAGTTTATTGTCTTGTCTTCTAGCTTCTTGGAGTTTCTGTGAGTCCTGCTGTTCTCTGAGAAGGGCAGAGGTGGCAGGGAGCTGGGAACCACTCACCTTGAGCTCTGCTTCATCTCTGACCATGAGCAATTCTAACTGGCTCCTGTGATTCTGCTTTTAGGAGATCCTGTAGATTAGGACCTATTTAAAGACCTGCTTAAGCCTGGCCTTTTCCTTCTCCAAGCATTAGTTCTCCCCCTCCTCTTAGGCTGCCTACCCTGCCTCAGTCTCTGGTTTCCTCTGAGACTACATTAGAGTCTAAAGCTGGAAGCATTAACCCCTAACTACCCTCACTCCTCTGTGTACACAAAGGGAAAGGCTGAGGAATTGAGTGCATGGCCAAGATTGTGTGTTGTTGAGAATAATCAGTTGTGAGCTTATCTGTATGTATGTATTTTTTGCTAGTCAAGGGTATTTACAAGTCAAGAGATATGTTATATAATGTGGAAATGTGTTAATATGTTTGTTGGTGTATATATTTGAGAGCTGTTACTGTGTGTAAGGACTGGGTTTGCATGTGAATACGAGTATATGTGTATAACCTTGTATGTTTGTACAGGCGTGATAACCATTTGCACTCAGTATATATATATTTAATATGGTAACTTGGCACTTAGAATACAAGGGCACAGCACACATGTCCTTTGCGAAGGCTATGCTGAGCTCCAAAGCGGATTGTGTGAAGTGATAAATCAGTGTGTATACAGATGGGTATAATAAAACCTCCTGGTACTAGAGAGTACCAGAAGCTCACTTGCATGTAGATAATTAATATTACAATTTTACTAACATCATTTTTCTATCTTCCATTGTTAGTTTCAGTTCATTGTTGCTTTTGAGGAAATTTAACCAAGGAAAAGAAAATCAATACTCTTTACAGTAAGCTCAGAAATGCTGCAATCCTCTTAAACCCAATGAGCTATTCATCACTTGAAGATGTAAATTTATCTAAAAGATACAATGTAGGACACAAAACTATCTTTCCTTAGTTAAATATTTCTTACTCTCCTTCCAATTTTGACCACCCCTTTATATATTTTATATCTTATATCAGAGGATTTTGTGAGGGCAGAAGATGAAGGGTATTTGGAAACTATATTGTTTGGAGGGAAGACTAGTCACTAAACTTTGCTTCAGTTCTGTTTTCTTGAACCTCTTGCAATCTTATGATTTTAGTAATCTGCCTTGGAGGACTTAAGGATCTGAGCTTGTACAAGAAATAAGAATCTGTTTCAAGTCTAGAAATAGTGGATCATAATACCGGATGTAACTTGTACATATAAACCGGGACAAATGGGGGAAAACTTATGAGATGACATTAAGGAAGTGAAGGTTATTATGAGGTAGTCCAAATTTACTCTGGAAAGGTAAGAGAGGACTATAAGGTTTCATAATGATTGTCTTAAATCAGGAGTCTAAAGGAAGAAGGTTTTTCTCCAGAACACAATGGATGTTCCTTAAGAGGGAATCTAAGAAAGCTTCCCAATTCAGTTGATTATCCTTTTTTTTTTTCTGTTTCCACATTTTACTTTCTCTAACAAAAATATTATTTTATTCTCATTAATCATCTTCCTCCTTCTGCCCACATAACACAGCCCCTTTACTCCAGCTCTACTGATCACATACAATTTCTTGGTGTCTCAGGCGCTGTCATATTTTGTTGCCCTCAGAGTGCCATGATCTGGGGGCCTGGACAGCTCTTTCCATCCTTAATTGTTTCACATGCTTTTTAGTCCAAGTAGTCACTTTCTCTAAGGATTCTTTGAGTCTCCACTATGATTTGGATATTTTCTTCAGTGTCCATATAGTTCTGTGATACTACTTCTTTTTCTTTAATTTTATTTATTTATTTATTTGAGAGAAAGAGAGAGGGAGAATGAGTGAGAAAGGGAAGAGGGAGAAGGAGAGAATCTCCAGCAGGCTGAGGACAGAGCCCCATGAGGGTCCCAGTCTCATGACCCTGAGATCATTACCTGAGCAGAAGGCAAGAGTTGGATGCCTAACTGACTGAGCCACTCGGGTGCCCCTGTGATACTACTTCTTATTCATTATTGTTATTTTATTTAGTTTCATGTGCTGGCCACTAGACTATATAAACTAATTGAGAGGTCAAGGATGTTTCTTAGGTGTCCTTGTGTTACCACGACTAAGGAAAGCCCAATATTATTTAATAAAATGTTGCAGAAAGGAAGGAAGAAAGGGGTTATCAATGGATAGCTTGCTGGACTGCATGAGGTGGCACTCGCCTTCAGTACATTCCTGCAATGACACGTTTCACTGAGTCAAAACTATTGTCTGTCAAGCATCTTAATACTTGTTTTAATTATTCTACATCATGTAGTCCTTATAGCTACTTTAGAGTCTGCTCTTATCTATCATCTTTCGTTTTACAAATAAGCAGATAGAGAGGTTCAGCCAGGCTAAGTTAATTCATTGAATACACGTAAAGGGCAAGTCTTTCTGACACAAAGCTGTCACTTTTCCTATTATACCATTCTTAGCACATGCTAGGAGCATCAGGGCTGAAACTAGGGTGAGGTAAGTAAGACATTTGTCTTGGACATGATTTAAGAAGGATGCTATAAAAAGCTAAACAATCAGATAAATGACATTTTGTGTAATATTTAAGGAAATCAAAATTAACGCAAAAATCCATGATGAACAGAATACCAAAATTCTGAATAAAGACTAGAGCGGTGCTAAGCCACAGTGGAGTCTGTGGCAAAATGAAAAATATGCACCCCTAAGTACATGTGTGTATGTATTTTTTAGTACTTAATCTTTTCTGGAACATTAAAATGCTTGAAAAATTGAGGGGTGCCTGGGTAGCTCAGTTGGTTAAGTGCCTGCCTTCAGCTCAGGTCATGATCCTGGGGTCCTGGGATCAGGTCCTGGGATTGAGTCCTGCATAGGGCTCCTTGCTCAGCAAGGAGCCTGCTTCTCCCTCTCCTCCCTACTCTGCTTTCTCTTGCTATCTCTGTCTCTCTCTCATTAAAAAAGAAAGAAAGAAAGAAAGAAAGAAAGAAAGAAAGAAAGAAAGAAAGAAAGAAAATTCTCGAAAAATTGAAAAGTAATTGTGTTAAATATCACAGCATTATTTTAAATTTAAAATATTATTTCATCTAAAATCTGTTAAGATCATTTAGAATCCTCACTCATGCAGGAGAATATTTCTAATATGACAGTTTTCTCAGCTGAAAATGAGGTAAGCAGAGACGTACATATTCAAAGTATTATCGATGAGCCTGCTTCCATAAAGATTACTAGAGCACATTTTCCCTTTTGCCTTAGGCTCTAATACGCCTTGGTGTGGCTCTGGTCTTTATTTAAACTTTTATTTTATTAATCATGGATTAAAAAATAATTTGAATTTTAAGAATATTGCAGGAAAACTTTAGAATTACCATTACTGAATTTTTGATGTCCCCCTCAATTTTGCACTCTCCTCAAGGTCAGTGTCAACCCTTAGCAGTTGCTGTCCTTGCCATGTATCTCTGCATCTCAACATGAATGAGGCCAGGGGAATTTTCATGATTATGTTTCAGGGGCAAGATTGGATACTCATGTTTATTTTGGAGTTCTAGAGAAGGTCTGCAGGATGTTTTTCCCTTCACTCACTCCCATTTCCACCTCCCTCCCCACTATTCCACTAGGTCTGGAGAGGAAGGAAAGAGATAGTACTCCCTCTTTCTCTTTTACCTTTCTACTCCAGTTTTCCCCTCTTCTCTGTCTTCCTGCTTCTTTTCTTCTGGTCTTTTGTTACTTTGTCTTCTCAGGACCCTATCAGAGAGGAGAGAAGTGAGAGCACCTGAACTGTTTCTGAGACCCTGGTTGGGGGAGAATTTCAGCCTCTTCTGGTAGGAGCCTGGCTATTCCCAGATGACTGAGTTATCAAGAGGAGGATCCCTGGCCCCAGTGGGGCCTCCTACTCCATCACAGAGAAAAATGTGTGATTTTCTCAGGCAGCCCATGCACTTGAGGAAAACCTCACTAAAGGAACATTCTTTTTTTTTTTTTTTTAATTAACATATAATGTATTATTAACCCCAGGGGTACAGGTCTGTGAATCGCCAGGTTTACACACTTCACAGCACTCACCATAGCACATACCCTCTCCGATGTCCATAACCTTACCACCTTCTCCCTGACCCCCTCCACCCGGCAACCCTCAGTGTGCTTTGTGAGATTAAGAGTCTCTTATGGTTTGTCTCCCTCCTGATCCCATCTTTTTTCACTTATTCTTTTCCTACCCCCAAACCCCTCACATTGCATCTCCATTTCCTCATATCAGGGAGATCATATGATAGTTGTCTTTATCCGATTGACTTATTTTGCTAAGCATGATACCCTCTAGTTCCATCCACGTTGTTGCAAATGGCAAGATTTCATTTCTTTTGATGGCTGCATAGTATTCCATTGTGTATATATACCACCTCTTCTTTATCCATTCGTCTACTGATGGACATCTAGGTTCTTTCCATTATTGGCTATTGTGTACATTGCTGCTATAAACATTTGGGTGCATGTGTCCCTTCGGATTCCTACATTTGTATATTTAGAGTATATACCCAGTAGTGCAGTCGCTGGGTCATAGGGTAGCTCTATTTTCAACTTTTTGAGGAAACTCCATGTTGATTTCCAGAGTGGTTGCACCAGCTTGCATTCCCACCAAAAGTGTAGGAGGGTTCCCCTTTCTCCGCATCCTTGCCAGCATCTGTCATTTCCTGACTTGTTAATTTTAGCCATTCTGACTGGTGTGAGGCAGTATCTCATTGTGGTTTTGATTCATATTTCCCTGATGCCAAGTGCAGTGGAGCACTTTTTCATGTGTCTGTTGCCCATCTGGCTGTCTTCTTTGCAGAAATGTCTGTTCATGTCCTCTGCCCATTTCTTGATTGGATTATTTGTTCTCTGGGTGTTGAGTTTGATAAATTCTTTACAGATTTTGGATACTAGCCCTTTATCTGATATGTCCTTTGCAAATATCTTCTCCCAGTCTGTCAGTTGTCTTTTGGTTTTGTTAACTGTTTCCTTTGCTGTGCAAAAGCTTTTGATCTTAATGAAGTCCCAATAGTTCATTTTTGCCCTTGCTTCCCTTGCCTTTGACGATGTTCCTAGGAAGAAATTGCTGTGGCTGAGGTCAAAGAGGTTTCTGTCTGTGTTCTCCTCAAGGATTTGGATGGATTCCTTTCTCACATCGAGGTTCTTCATCCATTTTGAGTCTATTTTCATGTGTGGTGTAAGGAAATGGCCCAGTTTCATTCTCCTGCATGTGGCTGTCCAATTTTCCCAACAGCATTTGTTGAAGAAACTGTCTTTATTCCATTGGACATTCTTTCCTGTTTCGTCGAAGGTTAGTTGACCATAGAGTTGAGGGTCTATTTCTGGGCTCTCTATTCTGTTCCATTGATCTATGTGTCTGTTTTTTGTGCCAGTACCATACTGTCTTGATGATGAGAGCTTTGTAATGGAGCTTGAAGTCTGGAATTGTGATGCCACCAACTTTGGCTTTCTTTTTCAATATTCCTCTGGCTATTCGAGGTCTTTTCTGGTTCCATACAAATTTTAGGATTATTTGTTCCATTTCTTTGAAAAAAATGGATGGGATTTTGATAGGGATTGCATTAAACGTGTAGATTGCTTTAGGTAGCATAGACATATTCACAATATTTGTTCTTCCAACGGAACATTTTTCCATTTCGTTGTGTCTTCCTCAATTTCTTTCATGAGTTCTTTACAGTTTTCTGAGTACAGATTTGCCTCTTTGGTTAGGTTTATTCCTAGGTATCTTATAGTTTGGGGTGCAATTGTAAATGGGATTGACTCCTTAATTTCTCTTTCTTCTGTCTTGTTGTTGTTGTAAAGAAATGCAACTGATTTCTGTGCATTGATTTTATATCCTGGCACTTTACTGAATTCCTGTACAAGTTCTAGCAGACTTGGAGTGGAGTCTTTTGGGTTTTCCACATATAGTATTATACCATCTTCAAAGAGTGATAGTTTGACTTCTTCTTTGCCAATTTGGATGCCTTAATTTCTTTTTGTTGTCTGATTGCTGACGCTAGGACTTCTAGTACCATGTTGAATAGCAGTGGTGATAATGGACATCCCTGCCATGTTACAGGAACATTCTTGCTTGGACATTAGCCACATCTTTCCTGCCAGGGACGAAACCTACTGACGGGGAAAGAAAGCAGTTTAACTGAGTGAAACAGAGGCCAGCTTGTGGAGCATAACAAATAACACGGAGGACATGGGGAGATGGAGAGGAGAAGGGAGTTGAGGGAAATTGGGGGGGAGATGAACCATGAGAGACTATGGACTCTGAAAAATAACCTGAGGGTTTTGAAGGGGCGGGGGGTGGGAGG
>PISX010038450.1:0-10166 GCA_004024625.1 Mellivora capensis
AAAATAAAGATAAGCAATAGGTTACAATCTATTAAATAAAGAATAAACAAGGCCTCACTGATCTGAGGGTAGATGTGGAAAATCACCATTTTGCAATTGTCATAGTTAAAACTGATTAGGGATGAACCATCAACAGATGCTAAACCAGGCAGAGGGAGAGGGAGCATTCTGATAAAGCACAGGATATTTACATAATCTGGAGGTACTGGCCCACAATTGCAGCTGACCCTTGAACAACACAGGTTTGAACTATGAGGATCCACTTATACACAGATTTTGTTTTTTAATAAATATGGTATAGCATTGTAAATGTATTTTCTCTTAGGATTTTATTTTTTTTTAAGATTTATTTATTTGACAGAGATCACAAGTAGGCAGAGAGGCAGACAGAGAGAGGAGGAAGCAGACTCCCCGCAGAGCAGAGAGCCCGATGCGGGGCTCGATCCCAGAACCCTGGGATCATGACCTGAGCCGAAGGCAGAGGCTTTAAACCACTGAGCCACCCAAGCGCCCCATCTCTTAGGATTTTATTAATGCCATTTTCTTTTCTTTAGCTTACTATATTATAATCCAGCATATAATACATACAATGTACAAAATATGTGTTAAATATTTGTTATCAGTAAGGCATGGCCAACTGTAGGCTATTAGTAGTTTAGTTTTTCTGTGGTCAGCAGATTTTCAACTGCATGGGGATGGGGGTTGGAACCCCTAGCCTCCAGGTACTTTAAAGGTCAACTGTACTTAGTTTACAAAAAAGGGGGAAATAATAGTGAAAAGAACAAAAAAATTATAGTGGAGAAAACAAATTAACATCTTAACCTCTAAGAGGGAGACATTATGCTCCTCTGATTATGATAATTTGAAAAAGACACAATTACTTATATAGTATTCCAACCAAAAATTTCAAACCTAACTCTATTCATGAGAAAACTAATTCATATTGAAGACTTTGATATAAATGGGCTAACAGCCCTTAAAAATATCAATATCATGAGAAACAAAGGCTCAAGAACTATTCGAAGTTAAAGAAGTTTAACGATATAAGACAATTAAATGAAATGAAATATCCTGAACTGTATCTTCTACTAGAAAAGAAAATTAGCTGTAAAGGATATTATTGTGACACTTGACATAACTGGAAATACGGACAAGAGCACAGATAAAAGTAACATGTCAATGTTAAACTTGGGGAATTTGATAAATGTACTTGTTTACATAAAAGAGTATCTGAATAAATGAATAAAGTCTTTTTAATAAAAGCATCATTGCTCTTAGGAAATACATATCGTCCTACTTGAGTAGTAAGGCAGAAAGAGGCATGATGCATGCAATCCACTCTCAAACAGTTCAGAACAAACAAGGCGTGCGCACATGTATAAACAGAAGGAAAAAGTATGCATAAAATATAAACAAGTGGAGGGTGCCTGGGTGGCTCAGTTAATTAAGTGAGTGACTGCCTTCAGCTCAGGTCATCATACTGGACTCCCTGGGATGGAGTCCTGCATCAGGCTCCCAGCTCCATGGGGAGTCTGCTTCTCCCTCTGACCTTCTCCCCTCTCATGCTCTCTCTCATTCTCTCTCTCTCAAATAAATAAAAAATAAAATAAAATCTTAAAAAAAAATAAAAAATAAACAAGTGGGCAAACTGGGTAAGAGTATAGGTGTTCTTTAGTATTATTTTTGCAATTTTTCCATAAACCTCAATTTCAAATTTAAAAAAGAGGAAAATTAATATGACAGAGTATTAAATAACATTAAGGAATTAATGTTATTTTGGGTGGTATTTTGTAATTCTATTATGGGTTTGGGTTTTTTTTTTTTTAAGGGTGCTTACCTCTCCTAGATATGAGATATACAGTACATACTTAAGAACTTATGCCAGGTATTTGCTTTAAAATACTTCAGAAGGGGGCACCTGGGTGGCTCTGGCTCAATACATTCAGCCTTCCACTGAGGTTATGATCCCAGGGTCCTGGGGTTGGCTCCCTGCTCAGCGGGGAGTCTGCTTCTCTCTCTCCTTCTGCCCTCTACACCTAACCCCACTCTTGCTATCTATCTCTAACAAGTAAATAAAATCTTTAAAAAATAATAATAAATAAAATACATCAATGGTATGGTCATATAGCCTTTCAACTAAAATGTAAAGGATAAAAAGATGGCTCAAGGTATAAAGACGGTCCTACAGGATTTGATGATGATGGATGGTCTTCTGGCTTTTGAACTCTAGTAGATGTTCTCACCTCCTGTTTCATGGCAAAGATTATTTCTGTCTCAGAGTGAACTGACAGTCAAAACCTAATGCTACAAGGCGCCTGGGTGGCTCAGTGGGTTAAGCCTCTGCCTTCTGCTCAGGTCATGATCTCAGGGTCCCGCATCGGGCTCTCTGATCAGCGGGGAGCCTGCTTCCTCCTCTCTGCCTGCCTCTCTGCCTACTTGTGATCTCTGTCTGTCAAATAAGTAAAAATATTTTTTAAATTAAAAAAAAAAAAACGAATGCTACAGATAATAATAAACATCACGAAACAAAATTAGTTAATGGAAAGAATAAAAAACTCAGTAACTCACAAAGTAGATTAGGAGGAAAAATATGTTGTCTTACCCCAACAAAGTACCTTTAACCAAAACTCACTGGCGAACGCAATTCCCAGAGAATAATTCGACTCTTTTTTCCCCACCAGAGACGAGCCTAAGACACCGCATCTACTCCTCGGTGCTCAACTGATACTGAAGGACGTCAAAGAAGTGTCCCCCACGACCACCTCGCCAAAGTCACTGGATCACCCTCAGGGACCCCTCCGGGGTTTCCCACCCCACCCCGCGGCGTAGGCTTGGTAGGGGGGGCGGGCCCTCTCCCGGGCGGGGTGCTCGCCGCGGCGCCCCCCGGGACCGCCCGGGGCTGGAGGACCAGGGCGGAGGGCGGCCTGGCCGCGGGAGCTCCCGCGCCTCGGTCAGCCCGAGGATGCTGCGGCGGGAGGACGACGCGGGGAGGCTGGGCAGGGCGGAGCGCGAGGGAAGGACGCGGGGACGGGGTGCGGCGGGAGGCGGGGGGGGTAAGGGAAGTCGCGGCCGGGCACGACGCGAGGGTGGAAGTAGCGGCCGGGCCGTGCCGGGAGCGGACTGGGGTCGTGAGCGGCAGGAGTGCGCGGGCAGTTACCTCCGCCGGGGCGCTGCCACTCCGAGGCGAGGAAGGCGCGGCGAGGCGGAGGACGAAACGGGCAGCGTGGCGAGGCGGCGGGAGGACGACCGCCAGAGGCCCAGCCGGCCGGCCGCCCAGACGCTAGCCTGTGCCCTGGCGACGGGGCAAGGCGCGGAAGGAGACGCGGGCACCGCCAGGGCGCCTGCTCCGAGCGGCCGGGAGCGCGGGCGGGAAGCTCGTGATGCTCCTCCCCCCCTCCGCCTCTTCACCCCGGCGCTCCGAGTTCCCGCCCCGAGTTCCCGCCCCTCCTCCCGAGCCACCGGGAGCTCCCGGCGGGAGGCTTCCGCCGCCCGCCGCGAGACTCCCGCGGTCTCCTCAGCTTCCGCCGGGAGTTCGTCCCTCCCGCGCGCTTCAGGCGCTCGCCTCCTGAGTGCCCCGGAGCTGCGCAGCGCTTTCCTGGGAACTGACGTGTAACTCCCGGCATGTTCCCTCCCCTGTGGAGACCTCCCTGGACCCGCGAATCAAAGGGTCGCACCCGGCTCTTCACAGATCGGGTGGGCAATCTACAGCACCAAGGACAGTGTCTGTACTCGCCGTCCTAGTGACTGTTTGTTTTAAGATTTTGTTCATTTATTTGACAGAGATCACAGTAGGCAGAGAGGCAGGCGCGGGCGGGGCATGCAGGCTCTCCGGCGAGCAGAGAGCCCCATGCGGGGCTCGATCCCAGGACCCTGCGATCACGACCCAGCCGGCTTCCTTTGCCCCAGTCCTGGTCCCGCTGACTGACTGGGGACAGGGGTCACCAACAAGCAAATCTCGAGCTCTGTCTAGTCTGGAAAAGCATTTTTTCTGAGGCATGCTCCGCCTCCCTCCTCGCCCTCTTCTCCACAGGTTGATGTCGTGGGCCTGGTTCGGGGGCTTTTATTTTGTATTCTACAATGTTTCTTTTTTGAGCATTTGCGTCATTTTCCATTTACTCTCATAAACATTTGTGTACAATCTAATTTTATTCTTTAACATCAGAAACAATGAGTCAATATATATTTCAGTTTTTGATTTAGTGTTTCTCGATTCTGGCTGCATATGAGAATTATTTGGAGAGCTTTTAAAAAATATTGGCACTTGGGGTTCACTACTGAAGATTCTGATTTGAATGATCCGGAATAGAACTGTTCTTGCATTTAGAAGTTCTGCAGGTCCGGGTGCTTGGGTGGCTCCGCGGATTAAGGCCTTTGCCTTCAGCTGGGGTCATGATCTCAGGGTTCTGGGATCGAGCCCCACATCGGGCTCTCCGTTCAGCGGGGGGCCTGCTTACCCCTCTCTGCCTGCCTCACTGCCTACTTATGATCTCTGTCAAATAAATACATAAAATATTTAAACACACACACACACCTTTAAAAACATACACACACACAAAAACCTCTTGAGAGGGACGCCTGGGTGGCTCAGTTGGTTGGACGACTGCCTTCGGCTCAGGTCATGATCCCGGAGATCGGGGATCAAGTCCCGCATCGGGCTCCCAGCTCCACGGGGAGTCTGCTTCTCCCTCTGACCTTCTCCTCGCTCATGCTCTCTCACTGCCTCTCTCTCAAATAAATAAAATCTTAAAAAAAAAAAAAAAAACAACCTCTTGAGAAGTTCTGCAGGTCTAGTAGTGCTCAGTCCCTTGAGTGTGGACTTTTGAGCCAAATCAAGTCATCAAGTCATGATCTCAGGGTGGGAGATGAGTCCCAGGTCAGGCTGGCTGTGAGCATGTTGCTTGCTTGAGATTTCTGCCTCTCTCCCTGCTTGCGCTCTCTCTCCTCTTCCTCTCTCTCAAATAAAAAGAAAAAAAAATTAATCAATCAATCTCTAAAAGTTCCCCAGGTCTTTACTGGACTTAAAATTTAAAAAAAAATAGGGGCGCCTGGGTGGCTCAGTGGGTTAAGCCTCTGCCTTCAGCTCAGGTCATGATCTCGGGGTCCTGGGATCGAGTCCCACATCGGGCTCTCTGCTCCGTGGAGAGCCTGCTTCCTCCTCTCTCTGCTTGCCTCCCTCTCTGCCTACTTGTGATCTCTGTCTGTCAGATAAATAAATAAAATCTTTAAAAAAATAAAAAATAAAAAATAAAAAGAATCACACTTAAAAAACAAAATAGGGGCACCTGGGTGGCTCAGTGGTTAAGTGTTTGCCTTTGGCTCAGGTCATGATCTCAGGGCCCTGGGATCTAGCCCCGCACGGGGCTCCCTGCTCTAAGGAAAGCCTGCTTCTTCCTCTCATACTGCCCCTGCTTATGTTCCTTCTCTCCCATTCTCTGTTCAAGTAAATAAAATGAAACCTTTTTAAATAATAATAATATTATTATTATTATTTCCCCAGGGGATTCAAGTGTGAAGTCAAGGTAGAGCCTGATACGTATATTACAAAATTGACATTTTGTAATGTCAGTCATAATACTAATTCACAGGCCTCCAACATCATGAACATTACATATTGTCCTCCTTTGAATCTATGTCAAATAGGTGACAATGGTAACTCATTATCTCAATATGCATTTTTTATTTCTAATGAGATTGAACATTTTTCAAATATTTACTACCCATTTTTAGTTTAATTCCTTTTTTTATGAATTGTCTCTTTATAGTCCCTGATCATTTGTTCAATTGCACTGTTCAAGTTTTTATTATTATAAATAATTACTTATGAGAATTAATTATTCTGCCAAACAGAGCAAATCTGCCATTTATTTTTTTTAATTTATTTACTTGTCAGAGAGAGATGGAGAGGGAGAGAGAGAGAGAGCGAGCACAGGCAGACAGGCAGAGGCAGAGGCAGAGGGAGAAGCAGGCTCCCTGCCGAGCAAGGAGCCCGATGTGGGACTTGATCCCAGGATGCTGGGATCATGACCTGAGCCGAAGGCAGCCGCTTAACCAACTGAGCCACCCAGGCATCCCTGCCACTTATTTTTTAATTGTGTTGATGTAAGTTATATGAAAATATGAAATAAATAAACCTATTTTTATAAGATTTTTAAATTATTCTTACCCTCTTTTTTTAAAAAGATTTTATTTATTTATTTGACAGAGAGAGAGGGAGATCACAAGTAGGCAGAGAGGCAGACAGAGAGAGAGGAGGAAGCAGGCTCCCCACCAAGCAGAGAGCCCGATGCAGGCTCGATCCCAGGACCCTGAGACCATGACCCGAGCGGAAGGCAGAGGCTTAACCCACTGAGCCACCCAGGCACCCCTATTCTTATCCTCATTTAAACCAATGTCAGCTGATGTCACTATACTTTTTATTCTCACTAGAATGTAAAAAATGCATAGAAAGATTTATTTATTTTAGAGAAAGAGCACATCCACATGCAGGTGTCAGGGGGAGGGTCGGGGGAGAGGGAGAGAATCCCAAGGAGACTCCTGCACAGAGAGTGGAGCCCTTTTCATCACCCCCAGATCATGACCTGAGCCAAAAAAAGAGTCAGAGGCTTAACCAACTTAGCCACCCATGGGCTCAAGAATACCAGTTCTTATAAGAATGTCCAAGGAGTGGAAGAGAACTAAAAGAAAACCTAAGAAGGATGAATCTAGGAAGGAGTAGCCAACCATGTGAAAATCCAAGCAAGGTCAAATAAAAATAAGCCTCAGAATTCCCACAGCAGCAGTTTTGATATTTTGTAGTAAGGGTTACAGTAGCCATGAAGTAACTAAAATCCTTTTGGTAGTAGATAATAAAATCAAATCTGACTAGCTTGAGCAAGAGAGGGAATTTATTGTAGAGATTCTGGTGTATCCCACAGAATCTAAGGGAGTGGTTTTAACAACCAGTTCTTGGGAAGAACTGTAACCACGACAGATCATGGGTGTTTTCTGTAGCACATTGCTCTCTAGTAGAAATTTCTGTAGTGGTGAAAATATTCTATGTCTGCTCTGCCCAAAATGGTAGTCATTAGCCACAATGGTATTGAGCACCTGATATGTAACTAGTGCAGCTGAGACACTCATTTATTTTATTGTTTTATTCCATTTTAATTAAATTCAAATAAACACATATGGCTAGTGGCTCCTGTATTGTACAGCACAGCTTTAAAACCTTGCACTAACATGACTAAATTCCAATTATTCTCAGTTCAAAATTACAAATCTCGGACACGTGGGTGGCTCAGTAGGTTAAAGCCTCTGTCTTCGGCTCAGGTCATGATCCCAGAGTCCTGGGATCCAGCCCCACATTGGGTTCTCTACTTAGTAGGGAGCCTGCTTCCCCCGCTCTCTCTGCCTGCCTCTCTGCCTACTTGTGGTCTCTGTCTGTCAAATAAATAAATAAATAAAAATCTTTATAAAGAATAAATTAAAATAAAATGCAGATTTTGACTCAGTAGGTTTGGGTGGGTGGAGCCTTGAGATCTGCTTTCCTAACGAGCTCCCAGTGATGCCACAGTTCAGGTCCTTGGACCATACTTTGAGTAGCAAGTAGTTGAAGATTCAGCAGAGAAAATGGCAGTTGAGCTACATCTATGTGTTATTATGATTAGGAGTCCAAGTTCGGTGGGGGGCCTTGGTGGCGCAATAGGTTAACCATATGACTCTTGGTTTTGGCTCAGGTTGTGATTTCAGTGTGGTGATCTTGGGGTTTTGAAGTCAATCCCCATGTTGCACCCAGCGTAACACCCCACCCCACCATGCTCAGTGCAGAGTCTGCTTAAGATGGTTTCTTTCTCTCCCTCTGCCCCTCCCCCTCTCAAATAAATAAGTAAATCTTTTGAAAAAAAAAAAAAAAAAAAGGGAGTCCAGATTTGGATGTTAGACATCCTATGTTTTATTCCAAACTCTATGATCTCCTGGCTGCTTTAAATTGCTTACCTTTAAGCAAGACCTTTAAGATCTTTAGTAACAGAGAACCTAAACTGGGTTTAACAATTTAAGAAAACAAACAATAAATGATTGGCTCATTAATGTAGGGATTCAGCAGGTTTGTTGCAAGTTTTGATCAAGTGGGGTTTTGTTTCTATTTTTCTCTAATTCTCTTCACTCTGCCCTTTGTCTTCAAGTTGGCTTCTTTTGTGGTAAAGTGAAAAGATGGCAAATCTACCATTTCACAAAGAAAATGTAGTTTATAATTTTTTTTCTGTAATTGAATATTCTTCAAAAGGCTTCACCCCAGTGTATAGCAGGGAAAGTCTTTATCTTGACAATTAATAGTACTTCCATTTCTTCTTTGGTAAGAATTTCAAATAAATGCTGTATCTTGTGGATTTTCTTCTTCTCATTCTACTTAATCTACAGGGTAGATTATGATAGTGGGAGGAGGGGTTACATGCCCTAAAGACAATGGGGGAGAGAGTGCCTGTGTTCAGACATTGTTTTCTATATTCTTACCCACTGCTTCAGGGTGTTTGATGTTTGTTCCTGATCTCTTGGGTTGGTATCTACTGTGGTACAGCTAGTAAACCCTTTTCTCCCTTAATGATGCTACACTTGTCCACCTAGGCTCAGTCTTTGTCTTTCCATTTTGTTCTCTTTGGTGGGTTCCCTTGCTCTCAACTTCCCCAGAGTATGTGAGTTATATGCCTTGAACTTGATGTAAGAGCTGAGAGCAGCTCAGTGTCTTTCCCTATCATATTACCATGTTTTATTCTGGTGGGATCACTCCCATATTGGGAGTGGGCATTCTAAAGGACAATTTTTTTTCCAATGACAGAGGAAAACTACTTTCTTCTTAATCTCGTCCTCATGAGATTTTACCTTGAAATACATGCATCTCTGATTCCTTGTTTCCACTAAGCCAGAGGGGCTGCTGCCTCTTCTTGCTGGCACAGTACTCCTCTTCCACATATCCAGGGTCTTCTCTGCACTGCCCCTGCATTGTGGCTTATGGCAAAATGCCATATTCAGACTTTAATGTTTTGAATTTGATATTTAACAAGAAATTTAGGGAACTCTTTTCCCTGAAAATAAAGCTGAACTGTTTAGACAGCTGTCTTGTGAAAGAAATAATTTTATTTGGAAACTTGAAACTGAAAATGAAAACTTTTTTAAGGTGGTATCTATTTTCTTTTTTTTTTTCCTCATTAAACTTTTGTTTTAATGGGTCTCAAAATTCTGTGACAGATTTTTTTTAAGATTTTATTTATTTGACGGAGAGAGAGAGAGATCATAAGTAGGCAGAGAGGCAGGCCGAGACAGAGGGGGGAAGCAGGCTCCCCGCTGAGCAGAGAGCCGGATGCGGGGCTTGATCCCAGGACCCAGAGATCATGACCTGAACTGAAGGCAGAGGCTTAACCCACTGAGCCACCCAGGTGCCCCTCTGTGACAGATTTTTGATCAAGTTGTTTCCAGTAAAAAGTACTAGTTTTAAAAAATAATAACTTAAAACTGACACACACACACACACAAAACAAATGGTCCACAAAACATTCTCCTTTCCTTCGGAAGGTTTTACAATGCCTTGTTATCATTAACCAGTCTTTTACTATTAAACTCAAATAGCCAATTGACACAAACAGGTTTTTTTTTTTAAAGATTTTATTTATTTATTTGACAAACAGAGATCACAAGTAGGCAGAGAGGCAGTCAGAGAGAGAAGGGGAAGCAGGGTCCCTGCCGAGCAGAGAGCCCAATGCAGGGCTTGATCCCAGGACCCTGGGATCATGACCTGAGCTGAAGGCAGAGGCTTTAACCCACTGAGCCACCCAGATGCCCCAGTTCTTTTTTTTTTTTTTTTTAAGGATTTTTAAAAAGATTTTATTTATTTTTTTTTAATTTTTATTTTTTTATAAACAATTTTTTATTCCCAGGGGTACATGTCTGTGAATCGCCAGGTTTACACACTTCACAGCATTCACCATAGCACATACCCTCCCCAATGTCCATTACCCCACCCACCTTTCCCGACCCCCTCCCCCCAGCAACCCTCAGTTTGTTTTGTGAGATTAAGAGTCAATTATGGTTTGTCTCCCTCCCAATCCCATCTTGTTTCTTTTCTTCTTTTTCTGCCCCCCTAGTCCCCCATGTTGCATCTCCACTTCCTCATATCAGGGATATCATATGATAGT
>PISX010038451.1:0-10206 GCA_004024625.1 Mellivora capensis
TAGAAGAAGAAAAGAGATCTGACATGAAAATATACATGGAGGAGCCTCGAAGGGAAAGCAGATTCTGGAGAGCCAAGTAATCAAAGTTGATCATCCTAGAATAATCATGACTCTAGTAAAACTATTATAATAAGATCTTTAATGGAGGATATTAACCCAAAGCCCACTTGTGACATCATAATCAACACATTCACCTGTATAATTTTTTCCTAGGATTGCCTTCTATTGTTTGAAATCACATTTAATCCTTCCACAATAGGAGGCTGATATGCAATTGTGAATGCTTGAATCACATTGCTTTCCTCCCTAATTTCATTCGAGAAAATCATTTTATAAACTAATATCCTGATTCCAAACCAAAAAGAGATGGGATACACAATAAAGTGTCCACAGGGGGTTTCAGAATTTCATTTGGGGTGTCATATTGAACATTTAAATGCAACGTAATAAAAAGATGCGTAGAAGAGATGAAATGATGGTGTCCTGCTGAATAACTTAAAGAAAAAAAAAAACACTGCTTCAGCTTTGAGTGCTACATTTTATTTATAGCTTCAACTGATATCTTGACTTCAATCACAGAACCTCTAGTTAGTTTGCAGAGATGGTTTTATAAGCCTCCTGGGTGATGGGAAATAGTCCTCCCTGATTGGCCCACCAATAGGAGGCGGGCTCAAGGAAACAAAGAGAGAAGATGAAGAAAACTAGTCAGCAATGTGAAAGTGCAACAGAAGTTTCCCGGGGGAAATGTGTGTGAGTGGAAGATCAGTTTCAAAAACTAAGAACTTGGAGGACAATGGAAGGGTAAGATAATAAGCTGAGCCTACAGAAGAAAAATAAAAAGGGAGGAAACTCTGCTATATACTGTGAGCAAACAGCTGGATTAAGGGAGAAAAATTCAAACCATATATTAAAAGAAAATTCATAGATGAAAAAAGGGAATGTGGCAATAACAATATAGCTATTGTTAATGTTTATATTAACAATAGCTATATTGTGATTGTGGAGCTTTTCAGAATACAGTATTAATGTTAATATTACAATAGCTATATTGTGGAGCTTTTAGAATATTGTGTTTTCAACAAAACAAAACTGAATTTAGTTAAGTAAATTTAAGTGTATACCTACCTGGCTTACAAAATGCTTTCACTAAGAACATATGTAGGCTATATATTTTGTTGCATATGTGAATAGATTATATATTTTTTTGTATTTACGTATGTGGTTTTATTATGTTATGCTGTATATGCTACATGTGTTATACTATATTAATATAATAAATATATATTTTTTGTTGGTTTGTTTTATTCTAGGGCCCATTTTCTTTAAGGTTAAGATTATTTCCTTGAAAAAAATAACTCATTAAAAGTATTGTGTAGATTAGCATCATTTTCATATGGACAATGCTCAGTTAAACTGATTTTGAGGGTCAAATGCTGTCAGCTCTACCTTTCAAATATACCCAGAGGCTAATGGCTTCTCATCCCCAACCCAGCAGTTACCCATCGTCTTTCACTAGATTGTGGCAATAGCTTTCTAACTGATCTCCATGTTTTTACCTCAGTCCCAACATCACAGCCAGAGAAATGCCATGAAAATGAAGGCCGAGTCATGTTACTCCTCTGTTCACACTCTAAGGGCTCTCCAGCTCACTCACAGTCCAAATCCAGGCATGCTCAGCCCCTGTGGGAAGACTACCCTGCAGAAAGAACCAGAAGCTCACCAGAGCCCAGCCTACATGATACAGGATTTGTATCCATATCGTATTCAAAGCACTTCTTTTCACTGGGCAATTCACTTCAGAGAGGCTGGAAGTCAACCATTTTGCTTTCCAAATTCCACAAAGCTGGACATAATTCCTGGCACTGTGTCCGCTATAACCCAATTGTATTAGAATATAGCCATTTGGCAGTTTCATAAAGTTTGTCATAATTGGGTTTCACCTGTTAAACTTATTATAGGTCACACTATGGCTTAATGATTTTTATCCAGGCCTGTCACTGCCCAAGGGTTGAGTTCCAAACTGACCTTTAAGAAAGATAGAATAAATATTAGGATAATTATTTTGAGAGTGGAAAATTTGAGATGGAGATGTTCACCTATCAGACTTTGAAAGCTGTTTTTTAAGCGGTGAAGAGATTTACTTTTAACTTAGGATAACCCAGGTAGTTTAAAACAGGGTGAAATGTAAATACTTTGAATTGATTCTTTTAAGATGTTTTCAAGTAAAAGGGAGAGGGGTCACATCTAAAACTGATGAGAATGCAGCACTGTATAAGTTTTTTTAAAAAAAAAATACAGTGGTTCCCAAACTTTATGTTCATTGTTAAAATACAAATTCAGCAGTTTGCCTATAGATATTCTTATTTACAGCTTGAGTGGGCCTTAAAAATATGTTTCTTTAAAAGCAGTCCCTGAACCTCATTTTGAGAAACTCTAGGAGAAGCTGAAAAATAAGAAGAGTCTGGTCTTGACAGGGAACTAAAGACCTTTGTGGCCTTGGACATGTAATATTCTCTTTTCAGTTTCTCTCTCTATGGTATTAGCAATTCACATATACATATACATTTTATAGAATATAAATATTGTTCCCAAGCATTATCTAATTTAATCTTTGTGGAATTTTTCAAGGCAGTTTTTACTGTCCTCATTTTATAAAGAAAAAAATTCCAAGGTTCAGAAGGGTTTATCACAGATCAGTGACAGATGGCAGATCTGACAGATGGCAGATTGGTGACAAAACCAAGATAATAAATCATGCTACTTTTAACCCTATACTATGCCTGTCACTGTACTTCAGATGCAAAGAGAGGATTCAGACTCTATATGTTTCCTTCTAGTCTAATTGCATGATTTAGACAGCCTGCTTAGATAGACACAGTTATTTCTAGCCCACATTTCCACTAGAGCAGGGTTCAATTCCAAGCAGTTAATATTCTAGTTAAACTAATGGCTGAAACACATTAAATATGAAACTAATCTTTTTTTGGTCTAGACTATTCTGTTTTATTACTCAATGGGTCATACAGATGGCTCACTTGATTATAGATTCCATGGATCTGCAAGCACAAGGCATCGAGGAAAAAGAGGCGATGGAAGGGGAAGGAACCAAAAGAAATGAATCGCCTCTCACACTAAGAAGTGGCTGAGGAAGTTACAGCAGATTCCCCCTAACACATACAGTCTTATGATGGGGGAGAAGCAGTAATAACTTCCTCCTCCCACCTGCATTCTGAACAAAATGTGAAGTAAGGCAAAAGAGTAGGGATGATGAGAGATCAAAAAGGACTTGCATTAATTGCACATCTAATTGTGGAGGAGGCGGCCTCTATCTGCCCACACACAGGCTTCCTGATGCTGAAGCACAGCGTCAGCCTCTCCTCAGAGCAGGGACCTTTCAGCAGAAGCAGATGTCCTTCCTCTAAAGAAAGGCTGTGCCCCAGAGGACAGGAGATACAAGAAGCTGAGTTAGGCATGTAGAGTTCCTCTTTCAACTTCACCAAACAGGTCAGGTCCTCCTCCTATTTGGTGATGAGTAAAAGGCAGAGCAAGAGGCTTGGAGCTTTCAACATCACTCATGTATATCATCAGGGAAATACAAATCAAAACCATGATGAGATACCACCTCACACCTGCCAGAAAGGCTAAAATTAAGAACATAAGAAACAACAGGTGTTGGTGAGGATGCAGAGAGAAGGAAAACCTCTTGCACTGTTGGTGGGAATGCAAACTGGTACAGCCACTCTGGAAAACAGTATGGCACTTCCTCAAAAAGTTAAAAGTAGAACTACTCTATGACCCAGCAATTGTCCCGTTAGATATTTACCCATAGGATACAAAAATACAGATTTGAAGGGGTACATGCACCCTGCTATTTACAGCAGAATTATCAACAATATCAACAATAGTCAAACTATTGTAAGAGCCTAAAAATCCATCAACTGATAAATGGCTAAAGAACAGATGGTGTATATATATATATGTGTATATATATACACACATATATATATTCCATTTATATATGTATATATAAATGGAATATTTCTCAGCCATCAAAAAGAATGAAATCTTGCCATTTGCAATGACACAGACAGAGCTAGAGTGTATTATGCTAAGCAAAATAAATCAGTCAGAGAAAGACAAATACCATATGATTTCACTCGTGGAATTTAAGAAACAAAACAGATGAAGATACAGTAGGGATGGGGGAAAAGAGGGAGAGGGAAACAAACCGTAAGAGACTCTTTCAATTAGCAACAATGATGCCTTGGATAAACCTCATTGGCTAAGATACTGCCATTGCACAAAGCTCCATAAGAGACTGTTAACGAAGAGAACAAACCAAGATGGGGGGGTAGAGGGAGGTGGGTGGGGGGTGAGCTAGATGGCGGATGGGTATCAAGGAGGGCGCTTATTGTGATGAGCACTTCGTGTTGTATGTAAGTGATGAATCATTGAATTCTACTCCAGAAACCAAAATTGCACGGTGTTAACTAACTAGAATTTAAATAAAAATTCGAAAAAAAAAAAAAAAGAGGCCTGGAGAATTAAGAGAAGCAAAACCAGAGGAGTGGGGAATAAACGTGGCCTCCTAGCGATTGTATTTCATCTAATAAGACCCATGTGGGGCTTGCAATAGAAATGGGGATCTCAAGAAGAATTTGGAGGGTATTTCTAGTGGTGGAAGAAGGAGTGAGAGAAGAGTGGACCTGCTTCTGTGTCCTCACTGTTATTCTCACATACAAATTTCAGTGTCGGCTTTCTTTGACCTGCTCTGAGAAGAAAGATTCTACTTTCTTCACACACTGTATTTCTTTCTTTTTAGAGGTTCCCCTGAGAAAACCTGCCTCCATTCCGACTTAAGATTCCAACCATTACATCCAGCACATTTCTCCCTGCCTCCTTGCTCACATTGCTTCATAATAAGAAAAAAAAATCCTCATCTCTCAGCAGACAGAAATAGGAGGGCTATATTTTTGAGAGGTTACTAAGTTGAAGACTTGTCTAGTTGTTTTGTTGATATTTTATTTTCAGGACTAGAAGAACATCTAATTTGAAGGGATAGGGGGTTAATAGCATTGCACAAAACTGGCATCATATTAAGTCTGCACAGTCAAAACTCACTGAGTGACATTGGCTGGAGAGAGCTCTATGGTAACCCAGGAAATAAGAATTTAGAGTGTCAGGCAACAGAGAAAATCAAATTATTGTCAACTTACTCTAGGAGCTCTGTTCAAGCGAATACGTCATATAGTCAGTGGCAGACATCTAAAAAGGCCTGACTCTAAGCAAATATATTGCTTGGTTACTCTCTTAAGGCATTTTCTTTTTTTCTTTTTTTTTTTTTAGATTTTATTTATTTATTTGACAGACAGAGATCACAAGTAGGCAAAGAGGCAGGCAGAGAGAGAGGGGGAAGCAGGCTCCCTGCTGAGCAGAGAGCCTGATGCGGGGCTTGATACCAAACCCTGGGATCATGACCTGAGCCGAAGGCAGAGGCTTTAACCCACCAAGCCACCCAGGCGCCCCAAGCATTTTCATTTTTAATCTCAACTCCAAGATCTTCTCTTCCTATATTTGCTCTTGCTCTTTCCTACCACAAAGCTTTCTTCTACCACCACCAGAACAGATTCCATATTTGAGAATCATAGGTAGTAGAGATGAAAGCAACCTGAACACTTCTATTCCGAGAGCCTCATTTTATACAGAGAAACTGAGTCTTGGTAACATGAAATGATTTGGCCAAGGTGCCCCCCTCCCCCACCATAACACAGCAGCTCCCCTACATAGCTACCCACAGTAAAATGTCACGCAATTACCTTACAGTAGCTATTTCCTATTTGTTTCCTTCTTTCACTTTAACATTTAAAAAGCCACCTAATTGAAAAGTAATGCACAACCCTTTATTGCAGCTTCTGAGGTTGATATTTCTGGAGGTTCTTGGAGCTGTCCCTTGTAAGAACTACTTGTTACAATAGTACGTTATTGTTGGTGCTATTGATCACTCTGTGCTTGACACTATGCTAAGACCTACGTAGATCTAATCTCATTTAACCTTCTCAACCACATTACAGGAATCTCATAGAGGTTAAGTTCTTCAGGAGATACGGTGTCAGATCTCATCAAATTCAGTTACCCCCTTTATTGTAGGATCCCAGTGAGGACAACGAAAGGATCGTCATTTCCTTTAAAGCAGAGACCGTTACTAACCATAACTGAATTCATTAAATGCTGTCAGGTAGAGGGCTATTTACTCTGCGGGTGCCAAATGATTTTCCCAATGCGTTGTTCATGGGGGCAAGGGGGTGAAGGGGAGTGTGATAGTTAATATAGCTATGATGGAATTTGTCTTGAACACAGCAGGGCGGGCCCACGTGAACAATTAACTGAGTCTGATCCTGGACAAGACACTTTGCTTGGTGTGGGCTGTGAGTTTGTGCTGAGGTGACTGACTTGCTTGGCCCGAATGTTGGAGACTCCACGGAACAGGTTTGCAGGCAAACGTTCAGATGTAGCCCCGTCTTACTGAGTTACCATACATGGTGCTCGTCACTCAAGTTCCACACAGGGCTCTGGGCTAGTCTTTTAGAATCTTACTTTTAACTTTTTTTTTTTTCCATTGTTCTTCTTTTTTTTTTTTTAATTTCTTTTCAGCGTAACAGAATTCATAGTTTTACACCACACCCAGTGCTCCATGCTTTTTTTTTTAAGATTTTATTTATTTATTTGACAGATAGAGATCACATGTTGGCAGAGAGGCAGGCAGAGAGAGGGGGATGTAGGCTCCCTGCTGAGCAGAGAGCCCAATGCGGGGCTCGATCCTAGGACCCTGGGACCATGACCTGAGCCAATGGCAGAGGCTTAACCCACTGAGCCACCCGGGCAACCCAAAATCTTACTTTTAATTTTACATGGCAACTGCTCTCTTGCCATTTCACATAGAAAAATATCAAGATGTCAAGACGGCCTAATGCTTAGATGCTAATAAATGACGGAGTTCGGATTTGCTCCTGGTGTGACAGGCTCCAAAGTGTGTTCTCTTTACAATATACTACAGAACCAACTCCTTTTAGCTCTTTCCCTTTCCACCATGCCCCCGCCCCCCACCACCCCGTACTGCCCTGTCAGTGTAGTTGTTCGGACCTCTGTGGACATGACCTATATTTTGAAAGAAAAAAAAAATTTAGGAATTCCACAACTGCTGGTGAAATTGATTTCCTGAGATTTCCCACCTGACTGATCTGTGACTGACATTCCTAGTCATACCAGTTATTTGAGTACTTCATTGCAAGAACACTTACCAGCAATCGCTATCTGTAAAATGTATCAAGTGAGTGTTATTGCTATGACAGCTCATGAGTTCTAAACTGCTTTTATAAAACCACGGCTTGATGTAGCAAAGATGGATATTACTAGTTCAAATTGTTTTTCGCCAGTAATTTCTGCAGTGACTAATATAGTAACTTGGATGCCTCTAATGCATACAAACAAGGGTGGAGAAAGCAAACATAGAGCAGATGTATTATTTTTTTTTTATGGAAACCAGTTTGGTTTTAAACATTTATTTAGACTTTACTTAGTGCCTACTATGTGCTGAGCACTGCAGTAGGTGCTAAAGGGAATACAGTTATTCAGCATTGTTCCATCTATATATTTATAACTGAGGTAGAGTGAAAACACACACACACACACACACATACAAATAGCTCAGATATGTTTTATTCAGCAAAAGTTTGAAGGCACATATACATATATAATATCATTCAGTCCTCATAATAGTCCAATGAAGCCTGTATCACCAGCCCTAAATATAGCAAACACAGGCAGAGAAGGGGTAGGGAATACAGCAAGGGTTTTGGAGAACCAGGACTTGAAACTAAGTTTTCTGACTATAGGCCTATGTGCTTTTCACTGTTCTACTTTGCCACACAATAATATAATCTTCAAGTGAGTGATCCAGAATTTAGTAAAGCAGTTCAGAAAAGGGAGAAATCCCTGTAAGCTAGATAGCTGGTCTTGGGTGATGACCAAGACTCAGAGAGATGGTGAGGAGGGAGAAAGGTGACTTCCAAGGAAATGTGAGAAGAATGCCTAACAGAAACATGAGTCACATGGGTTAGGGCAATAGATAAGCTGAAGTGAAAGAAGCAAAGAATTGGTATCAAACAGGGGTCAAATATTATACTGAGGGAAAGGTGGGGTCAGATTGTGGCCAACAATGGATCCCAGTTTATCAAACTCTCACCTTCCCCAGACCTGGGAATTCCCTGGAGGTTGAAGCAATGTCTTCTTTCTGCTTTTCCTCTACTTCCACTCAGCTGAAACAAATTATTTTCTTGTTTTAAAGGTCACTTTAAGTCTTCAGGAAGCTTTTACTGACTTTTACAATTTGGATATTTCCCCTTCAAGGAACTCCTAGAGCATCGATTTTTGTCCTGCAAAATTTATCACTAAATAAGATTCTGTACTTTTTTCCCCCCGTTTTAAGTGAGTTTGTCTTATGACCTCAGCCAGATAATACACTTCTGGAAAGCAGAGACTATGTCTTATTTATTAGACGCTATTGAGACTTTTATAATATGCAAAGATGCCTATTAAAAAACAATGGTAGGTACATCTAAGAACAAAGAGCAGTGATAATATAAATGGGAATAACATAAATGGGAGTGTCATAAATATGCACACCTTGAGAATGATAACATGACTTTTGACAGATGCCAAATCGGAAGGGAGCAAGGTGAATACTATAATTCTTACCATCAGAGAGAACAAAACATGCTATATCCTCAGACAAGCTTCACGATTCTTAGCAATTTCTTTTCAAAGTTGAATTTTGACTTCTATGCATGCACATTATTTAGCAGTTACAAACAGTAGTGTGCTGGTTATCAGTTCATTGCCTCTTGGCTCCAAGTGCACTCTTCATTGCCTGCTGTGTAAAACCAGAGCTGGACTAAGTATTACTCCTTGGCTAGCAATCATGGTGTTAAACTTTGTCTGTACAATGCTCTGGAAAGACACTGGAGGAGGAAGGGGCTTCTCTTTCTGGTTCTGACCTGCTCCTTTCAGTAGGTTCCTGGAGATCATGGATGTCTCCATGCGAAGCTTCTCACAGCATTCTGAGAGCAGTATCCCAGTGTCCCAGTATCACAGCATTGCTCCTTTTGGTGGATGGCTCCCCTTGGCATCTATTTGTGTCAAAGTCCTGCAACTTTGGTAGAAAGTTCCAAGGAACAGTATCTCCCCATGGACAGCTCCCATGGCATCAGCCACCGTGAATCATGAGGCATGGCCCCTATCTGTGGACAGTTTTCCTCAGCGCTACCTCTCAACTGGCTTCCAAGGGCATTCTGAGACACTTCCTCATGGGTACAGTCTCTGACACTCCAGAGAACAGTTTCCTGGTGAGTGCCCCTTTTGTGGCATTTCCCTTGTGGATGGCTTGCTTTAGCATCCAAGAGGATGGCTTCCCAATGAATCTTGCCAATGTAATACCTTGAAGAATTTTTATGCCTTGCAGTAGGCCACAGCTGCATCCTCTGGAACAAGATCTGGAGTTCACCTCTTGGGTCGGGGGCTGTTTTCCAGATTTCTTCCTTGTGTGGATCTTTTGCCTCCACCCTAGGTGTAGTGTCTTCTCTGTATATCTATTTTATATTCTTTGGAGTCCCCTTCACCTGCTAGTAGCTAACACTCCAGTAAGCCAATCCCCTGTTATAGTTAATAATTATATATATATATATATTTGTTTTAAAATATATTTTATACATAAAATGTATATAAAATTTAAAATATTGAAGACATATAAGTGGATAATGCCTAAAATTGATAATACCAGAAATAACAATAAAAATAAATTATATATATAATAATAATAATATAATTATTATATATGATATAATATATAATATATTATATTATATATATTATATATATTTAATATAATATATTATATATATAAAATAATATAAAAATAATATAAATATATAATTTATTTATAACATAAAATAACAATAAAAATAAATTATATATAATAATATAATTATTATATATGATATAATATAATATAATATATTATATATTATATTATATATATAAAATAATATAATACAAATAATATAAATATATAATTTATTTTTATTGTTATTTCTGGTATTATCAATTTTAGGCATTATCCACTTATATGTCTTCAATATTTTAAATTTTATA
>PISX010038452.1:0-10198 GCA_004024625.1 Mellivora capensis
TTTAAAAAAAATATGTATAAGATATATATGCTGAAAGCTATATTATATTTTTTAAAGAAAGTAAAGAAAACCTTAATAAATATATTATATATCATATTAATGGGTTGGAAGATTCAATATATTTAAGGTGGCATTTTTTCCTTCAAATTAATCTGTAGAATTAAAGGCAACTCCAGTAAAAAGCCTAGCATTATTTTTGTAGAAATTAACAAATAGATTCTCAAATTATAAAGAAATCCAAAAGACCTAGGATGGGCAAAATAAAATCTTTAATTAGAATAAAGATTTTCCAGGACAATAAAAATGTTTTATTTCTTGATAGGGATGTGGGTTAAATGGATTTATACATTTGGCAAAATGCACCAAACCAGCCCAGTATTTACACTGTATGTAAAGTGTACCCCAACAAAAAGCTATAAAAATTAAATGACCAGCAACAAAAAAAGAACCCCCAGATGGCTTAATAGTACATTATGCTAAATAAGTAGTAAGTAATAATTTTCATTTTGTTCAGATTGTTTCAAATATATAGAGTCCACACTTCTTGGAGTAGACATGAATGTTATACAAATAGCCTCTTTGCAAGTACTTGGTGGCGTGCAAGTTTTACCATCTTTTAAATCAGGCTAGATTATGCTAGTTTGTCAATTTGTGGCAATCCCACAGATAGGGAACATCCTCACTTGATCTTCTCCCTCTCCTCTCTCACCAGTTCTCCTTGTTGGCCAAACCCAATAAGAAGCTAGAAAGTAAGCAAGCCCTTTGATACAGATGGGCTTCTTTGGGTACAGGGCAGCATACAGAAAGACAGAGAGGATGAGCACAGTTGCCCTGAGATATAGCAAGAGCTAGAAATTGACAGTTGCATTTAACCCCTTGAGATATTTGGCCTCCTTGGTTATGCCATACAACCCAGCCAATCTGATATCTTCCAACTAATTTTATGGATTTAGTATAACTTTGATACTGGAAACAGGGAGATAATAAGAAAGAAATATTATAAGCCGATCTTACTCATGCATGTAGATGTCATTATCCTAAACAAAACATTAGTAAAAGAGATCTAACAATGCATGGGTTAACATTAGGAAAACTATTACATATTAAAGGAGAAAAACAAATTCAATGAAGACAGAAAAGATATATATATTTTTTAATTTTGATTTTTTTAATTTCATTTTAGCGTAACAGTATTCATTGTTTTTGCACCACACCCAGTTCTCCATGCAATACGTGCCCTCCCTAATACCCACCACCAGGCTCCCCTAACCTCCCACCCCCCCCCCCCTTCAAAACCCCTCAGGTTGTTTTTCAGAGTCCATAGTCTCTCATGGTTCACCTCCCCTTCCATTTTCCCTCAACTCCCTTCTCCTCTCCATCTCCCCATGTCCTCCATGTTATTTGTTATGCTCCACAAATAATAAAGAACCACAAGGAAATTGGGGGTGAAGGAAATATTAATCATCTTGGTCATGGTGATGACTTCTTGACTATATGCATATGTCAAAACTGATCAAATTGTACTCTTTGGGTGTGTTCAGTTTATCTTAGGTCAATCATATCTCAATAAGACTGTTTTAAAAAGACATACATGATAAACATTTTTAGTACAAAAAGAAATAGAAGGAATTACCTTAAACTTTAGGCCACCTTTATCTTTATTTTAATTCCTTATAGTTCTTAAAACTGCACTGGGGTATTATCTCTTGATGGTTTGTCCCCACCCTTTCCTACACTGGTATTTGTGAGATTATTTTATCTCCTAAGTTGGTTGCACATGTTGTTCAAGTGTTTTCAGCTTATTATCTTAGTTGCTCTGTTTTTATCAGGGGATTCAGGGAAATTCAAAATCTATGCTGCTGACTTCTTCCCAGTCTCCTCTGCTCAACTGGTAGTTTTTATTGGGGACCCAGGGTCAAAGGGTCAAAGACACACCTGTCAGTGGCATCTATATATGACCTCTCCTGTTCTAAGGATGACTACAGTGCAGGGTCTCATCTCTGTCCCTTCCAACACATTGAGGATGGGAGAGGATATGTCTTGTTTCCTCACCCTCTAGGATTTTCACTCACATGAAATGTTTTATTTCTATTTCTTTGAATTGGGGATTACTTTACAATTCTTTTGGCCTCTCTTTCCTACCCCAACCCTCAAGCAATACTGCACCATGGTGATGGTGGCAGCAGATGCAATTGAGGCCAGACAGGCACTTAAAATGCTAATATAGATGACCCTTCTCTCTGACTAGAAGAGATGTGTTCTCAAGAGTGTGAAGAATGTCTCTGTTGCTTTTTTTGCTTTTGCTATACTCCTGCAACTTGGCCCTGAATGGAGATGTAGTTGTGAGAAGTGTGTGGCAGAACGTGGAGGTTAGAGTCCAAGTTTTACAGCTGGAAGACCCCAGAAAGTTGGACAGAGTGAAGAAGACTGAAGAGAAGGGAGAGCAAGAGAGTAAATTCATAAAGTTGTATGTGAATTCCTGAATAGTTCCATATCTATCTATAAAAAAACTCTGAATTTTTCTTTAAAAACAAAAGAACCCTCCATGTGCACACAGTTTTGCTAGTGAAACTACAAAGTATTCAAAGAAGAAACAGTATAAATTCTACAGTTACTTCCAGAAAGTGTATATATTTTTTATAAAGATGTTATTTATTTATTTGACAGACAGAGATCACAAGTAGGCAGAGAGGCAGATGGAGAGAGAGAGGAGGAAGCAGACTCCTCGCTAAGTAGAGAGCCCGATGTGGGGCTCGATCCCAGGACCCTGGGATAATGACCCAAGCCAAAGGCAGAGGCTTTAACCCACTGAGCCACCCAGGCACCCTCAAAAAGTGTATATTTTTATGAGATAACTATTACCCTGATCCCAAAGTGAAGTCAAAGATAGTACAAGAGATCATCATCACTAACCATCAGGGAGATTCAAATTAAAACCACATTGAGATACCACCTCACACCAGTTAGAATGGCTAAAATTAGCAAGACAGGAAACAACGTGTGTTGGAGAGGATGTGGAGAAATGGGAACCCTCTTACACTGTTGGTGGGAATGCAAATTGGTGCAGGCACTTTGGAGAACGGTGTGGAGATTCCTTAAGAAATTAAAAATAGAGCCTCCCTATGACCCTGCAATTGCACTACTGGGTATTTACCCCAAAGATACAGATGTGGTGAAAAGAAGGGCCATCTGTACCCCAATGTTTATAGCAGCAATGGCCACGGTCACCAAACTGTGGAAAGAACCAAGATGCCCTTCAATGGATGAATGGATAAGGAAGATGTGATCCATATACACTATGGAGTATTATGCCTCCATCAGAAAGGATGAATACCCAACTTTTGTAGCAACATGGAAGGGACTGGAAGAAATTATGCTGAGTGAAATAAGTCAAGCAGAGAGAGTCAATTATCACATGGTTTCACTTATTTGTGGAGCATAACAAATAACACGGAGGACATGGGGAGATGGAGAGGAGAAGGGAGTTGAGGGAAATTGGAGGGGCAGATGAACCATGAGAGACTATGGACTCTGAAAAACAACCTGAGGGTTTTGAATGGGCGGGGGGGGGGGAGGTTGGGGGAGCCAGGTGGTGGGTATTATGGAGGGCACGCATTGCATGGAGCACCGGGTGTGGTGCAAAAACTGTGAATTCTGTTATGCTGAAAAGAAATTTTTAAAAAAATGAAAAAATATAAACAAACAAAAAAAAGATAGTACAAGAGAACAATGAACCAATATCCTTATGAAGATAGATGCAGAATTTCTCAACAAAGTACTGACAAATTGATTACAACAAACCATAAAAAAGAAAAAAAAAAAACATGGTGACAAAGCTGGATATATCCTAGGAATGCAAGGCTGGTTCAATATTCAAAAACAGAAACATAATCCACCATATTAACAGACTAGTGAAGAAAACTACATGACCTTCTAAATCGACACAAAAGAAACATCTGCCAAAATTTGATATGCACTCATAACACAAACATTCAGCAAACTAAGACTAAAAGTGACCCCCCCCACCAACACCTGCCAAGGGTTGGGGGGGGGTCATCTGAGCCATAAATCTGAGCCATAAAATAAAATAAAAATTTCTAAAATGTATCCCTTCCCCCCATACTTCTTCAAAATCTTTATCTTCTAAAAAGTGATAACTCAATACCTGACAGTTGGATCCAGTGATAATAAATGTTATGTCTAAAATGACTTAACTAAAGCTTCAGCTAACATCACACTTAATGTTGAAAGATTTATTTTTTTTTATTTTATTTTTTTGGTCCAAAGATCAAAAATAAGGTGAGGATGTCCACATTTATCTCTTTTATTCATTTTCCTACTGGAAGTTCTTGCTAGTACAATTTGTGAGGAAAAAAAAAATGGCATATGGACGGGAAAAGAAGAAGAAAACTGTTCCTATTAACAGAATATAATATTATCCATACATAAAATCCAATTGAATTTGTAAAAAAAAAAAACAAACAAGAAATAATAAGGCTGTAGGATGTAAAGTCAACACACAGAAGTCAATCATATTTCTGTATAATAGCAATAAACAATGGAAATGGGAACTTTTGAAAGTTCACAATACCTTTAAAAAATTATTTTGAGGGGCACCTGGGTGGCTCAGTGGGTTAAAGCCTCTGCCTTCAGCTCAGGTCATGATCCCAATGTCCTGGGATGGAGCCCCGCATCGGGCTCTCTGCTCAGCAGGGAGCCTGCTTCCTCCCTTCTCTCTCTCTGCCTGCCCCTCTGCCTACTTGTGATCTGTCTGTTAAATAAATAAATTCTAAAAAAAAATATTTTGAAATACTTACAAATAAGTTTACCAAACCATGTGACGGACCTTGATATTACCAAACATTGATGAAGAAATCAAAGAAAAAATAAATAGACTTATTATGTACATACATGTAGCATATCAGTTCTCCCCAGACTGATCTACAAATTTAACTCCATTCCAATCAAAACCTCATCAAGTGTTTTTGTAGATACAGATAAGCTTGATTCTGAAAGTTATATAGAAAGGCAAAGGAACAGGGCACCTGGATGGCTTAGTCAGTTAAGCGTCTGCCTTTGGCAGGGGGCTGGACCAAGGGTCCAGGGATTGAGTGCTTCATCGAGCTCCCTGCCCAATGTCTGGCTCCTCCTTCAGTGGGGAGCCTGCTTCTCCCTCTCCCCCCTTCTTGTGCTCTCTCTTGTGCTTTCTCTCTCTTTCTCATAAATAAGTGAAGTCTTTTAAAAAAAAAAGCAAAGGAAGTAGTAAAGCCAATTATTTTTGAAAAGAGGAACAAAGTCATAGGACTCACAGCATTTGATTTTTTAAATTAATGTAGAACTACAGTAATCAAAGAAGGTGAAGGGATATATAAATCAATGCAACATAAAATACATAAATTAATCTACATAATTGATTTTTGGCAAAGGTGCAAAGGTAATTCAATGCAGATAGGAAAGTCTTCAACAAATGTTGTTGAAAAAATTAGGTATCTACAAAGAAAAAAAAGTACCTGGACAAAATCTTCACACCTATTATAAAAAATTAATGAAAAATCGATGATATATAAATGTAAAATGCAAATCTGTAAAACTTTTTGAAGAAAACATAGAGGATATTTGTTACACGAAGTTAAACAAAGAGTAGTTAGGTATCTCACCAAAAATCTGAACCATAAAATAAAATAAAAATTTCTAAAATGTATCCCTTCCCCCCATACTTCTTCAAAATCTTTATCTTCTAAAAAGTGATAACTCAATACCCGACAGTTGGATCCAGTGATAATAAATGTTATGTCTAAAATGACTTAACTAAAACAATTCCCAAGTTCCACTAGCAGAAATCCCATAGAAGTGTAATGTGGCACTTTCAATGCTATCTTCTGGAAGAACAGGTATGTCTCCAAAGCATGAGAGTTTAAACAGGGGCCATTTAAATAGGTAGATTATCAATGGCTAATATACTCAATGAGAGGTCAATATGTCAAGATATTCAGTGATTAAGTGGCCTACATACACCTGACAGCTTTTCTGTAAGATGTTTTCAAATTTCTTACAGATTTTTCCAAATATCAAACATAAGAGAAAGCCTACTTTAAAAGTTTCTTAGGTATTTTCAATGGTTTCTGAGTTATCTGTAGGAAGCTCTGACTTAGTTGTATAGAGTTTGATATATGTGTCCACCATTAAATCGAGATCATGTTTTATGTCAAAATTTATGTTAAGCAAAGCCAAGTTACTTGACCTTTGGTCTGTCAAAGTGTTCCTCAGGTATGCTTTGAGACGCTTTCACCCATTTTCATAGCGTTCATTCTCAACCTTCATCAGAGGAAGAATACACAGGACTTTCAGCAATGCATAAACTTTAGGAAAAAACTTGATGTCTGGTAGATGGAGGGCTTCATAAATGGTAGATAGAAGCTCTATATCTTTCCCTCTGTGTTTCCATTTGATTCTCCAGCAATGCAGCTCAGCTGAGAGTGTGTCGGGATTGGGCAAGTCACTTCTGTACATGTCAGCATGGTGTTCCTGTTACAAGAAGCTCATGAGTGACCCTTGAGTAGTAGGAGTGTTAGTATGTTAAAAATCTGTAAGGGACAGTTCAGGAAGTTACCAGAGAGAAACACGTGAGCTTGCCAAGCAGGGATTGCAGTAGAGATTTTGTCTTTATCAAATGAACTTAACAGAACAAGTTACAGTTAAAGTTTGAATGGGAGAGCCTGCCATTGTTGTTCCACATTGGGTGGTTGCTGTTTACATTCCTTTGTTGAGCCTACATCTTCATAAGCTCTTTAGCACGTGTATGTTGAAACACCTATGACTTCATAAGCTTTTTAGCAGGTATATGTTGAACACCTCTGTTCATGGTCAAGGCAGGATCAGAGGCCATGGATACTGACAACTGATTTGTCTGTTTTCCTCTGTCTTTTTCCATGACTATATCTACTGCCTCGTCTTGATTTATAAACAAAACCTGGAAAACCTACAAAAATAAGTGTTTTGTGGTTTGTCTAGGAATAATACAGAAAATATTGCTGTTATTTTTGGTGAAGAAGATCAATTTTGTATAGTTTATTTCAACTTAGATAAAATGTGAATTTTGTTTAAAAAAATCTAAATTAGACTTCATCAAAATTGGAAATGTTTGTTTTATGAAAAAGAAAACCTCTTAATAAAATGAATATATAAGCTAAGGAATGGAAGAAAATATTTACAAATCATATATTTGATAAAGGACTTGTATCCAGAATTTATAAAGAACCCTCAAAACTTAACAGAAATAAAATAATACCATAAAAATGAATTTAAGACTTGAACAGAAATTTCAACAAAAAGAATAGAAAGATGGCAAATAAGCCCATAAAAAGAGGCTCACCATCATTAACCATTAGGGAAATACATGTTACAACCATAATGATAGGGAGACATCTGGTTTGGGGTCTAGTGTGTAAAGAACTTGCAAATCATTGTTGTCTCTACAGTAAGAACTGGACAAATGGAAAAGCAATGACTTTTCCTGGACCCCTCATAAAATTGGTGTTGCAGGAAAAACTACCACCTGGAAATCTGAGAAGACAGGTGAATCTAGAAAGTCACACTGAGATCTGCTCACCTGGAGAAGCTACTGAAGCCACACACTGGTAGAACACCTAAACGATAATTTGACAAATTACAAGAAGCTGAGTGTGGACCAGTTTGAAAGTGAGAAACTCCTGGGGGCCCAATCTTAGGAGGACTCCCACACTTTAATGTACACTACCTCTAGAAACCTTGCCAGGTTCTCACAAAGCAGGTCCAAAGAAGATTCCCTTTTGGCATTCACAGGGAGAGAAAGACTAATCCTTGTGAAATATACCAGAGACTTTTCCATAAAAGAGGCATACTTTCCAGGGGGAAAGCTTTTATTGGAGCCCTGTCCCATTACCATAAAAAAGAAAAGTCCTCTCAATCCACCTCCTGTAGCCTGCCTTTCTTACCTAAGGCATAAGGGAAGAGGAATCCATAGAAGAAACACCTGTCAAGGTCACAGGGCAGAGAAACATGTAGGCTAAAAGACTCAATATACCTGGAAGATTGTGAAACACTCCCCTTCACCCATACCTTACCACTATACTGACAGGGTTCAAGGATACTAACAATGGGTAACAGATAAAAGAGCTGCACAACACAGATTCTTTGAGGAGGAGTCCTTAGGGAAGCTCAAAGTTGAGAAGACAACAAACAAGGACAACAGAAGAATTTGAAGCCTCTGGTAACCTACAACTACAGTTGTAAAAGCAGAGCATCAATCCTACCCAAAATAACATCAATCCTCATTGTAGAGGACAATTTACCTCAGTTCTCATTACCCAATAAAAATTTACAAGTCATCATAAAAAAGGAGAACACCATCTTCCATTGTGTATATAGACCATATTTTCTTTATCCATTCATCAGTCAATGGATATGTGGGCCCTTTCCATAATTTGACTATTATTGATAATGCTGCTACGAACATCAGGGTGTATGTACTCCTTTGAATTAGTATTTTTGTATCCTTTGGGTAATACCTAGGATGGTATAATTGGATCTAGAGTAGTTCTATTTTTAACTTTTTAAGGAATGCTCATGCTATTTCTCACAGTGGCTACGCCAGTTTGCATTCCTACCAATTGTGCAAGAGGATTCCCCTTTCTCCTCATCCTTGGCAAACCTGTGTTGTTAATTTTAGTCATTCTGACAGATGTGAGGTGATATCTCATTGTAGTTTTGATTTGTATTTACCTGGAGATGAGTGATGTTGAGCATCTTTTCACATATCTGTTGTCCATCTGTATGTCTTCTTTGGGAAAATGCCTACTTATGTCTTCTGCCCATTTTTTAACTGGAATATTTGTTTTTTGGGTGTTGTTCTATAAGTTCTTTATAGATGTTGGATGCTAATACTTTATCAGATATGCCATTTGCAAATATCTTCTCCCATCTCATAAGCTGATTTTTAGTTTTGTTAATTGTTTTCTTCACTATACAGAAGCTTTTTATTTTTGATGAAGTCCCAATAGTTTATTTTTGCTTTTGTTTCCCTTGCCTCAGGACAAATATCGAATAAGAAGTCATTGTGGCTAACGTCAAAGAAGTTACTGCCTGTGTCCTCCTCTAGGATTTTAATGGTTTCCTGCCTCACATTTTCATCTCTAATTCACTTTGAATTCATTTTTGTGTATGATGTGAAGAATATAATTAAGCCATCAAAAAGAACGAAATCTCACCATTTGCAACAATGTGGACGGAGCTAGAGAGTATTATGCTAAGCAAAGTTAAGTCAGTCAGAGGAAGACCAATACCATATGATTTCATTCATTTGTGGACTTTAAGAAACAAAACAAATGAACATAAAGGAATAAAAAAGAGAGGAAAACCAAGAAACAGACTCTTAACTATAGAGAACAAATTAACGGTTCCTGGAGGGGAAGTGGGTGGGGTATGGGTTAAATAGATAATGGATATTAAGGAGGACACTTGTTGGAATAAGAACCAGGTGTTATATGTACAAGAATCACTAAATTCTGCACCTGAAACTATTATTACATTATATGTAAACTAGCAGGGATTTAAATAAAAACTTGGGGAAAAAAGAGAGGCAAATCTAGAAGCAGACATTCAACCATAGAGACGAAATGATGGTTATGGGGTGGGGGTGGGGGAGTCATTTTTAAAAAATGAAAAAACAGAAAAACAATAGAGAAAATTAAAAGAAAAATAAGCCAAAGCTGGTTCTTTGCACAGATCACTCAAATTTGTAAAACTGTGCCAGGCTTACCAAGAAAAAAAGATATAGGCCACAGTGTAACAATATCAGAAATGAAAGAGATTTCATCCCTCCTGACTTCATGAACGTTAAAAAAAATAAAGAATGACAATCAACAACTTTATACCCACAAATGTGAATGTTTTGAAGAAATTATCCAATTCCTTTATTTTTTTTTAATTTTTTTTTAATTTTATTTTTCTATTTCTTTTCAGCGTAACAGAGTTCATAGTTTTACACCACACCCAGTGCTCCATGCAATGCGTGCCCTCCACAATACCCACCACCTGGCTCCCCCAACCTCCCCCCCACCGCCCCTTCAAAACCCTCAGGTTGTTTTTCAGAGTCCATAGTCTCTCATGGTTCATCTCCCCCCCAATTTCCCTCAACTCCCTTCTCCTCTCCATCTCCCCA
>PISX010038453.1:0-10192 GCA_004024625.1 Mellivora capensis
CAACCTGAAATAAACTCAACGTTGGTTTTAGGGGTAGAGCTGGTAAAGACAGTAAGGAAGTTTAATATGGATTTGGTAAATATTACCTGGAACAAAAATCTCTACATGTTATACTTACATTGAAAAATACGGAATACCAGAGGGAATAAAAATGCATTTTAAAAAATTTTATAAGTGGGTAGTTTTCTATTCAAATGAACTATCCAGTGACATCATTATAAGGGAATCCCAAAACAGACACTCAGACCCTGAGACGATCCAGAAATTTGCTCCAAATTGGATGTTTTAGATGGATATGAGGTGCTGAACAAAACCCTTTTTAATGAAATTAGGAGTAAAAAAGGCAGTATTTCTCAACTGGTATTTGTATTGACATAGCTTTCAACTGTGTAGGTATAAGTTAATTAAGATATTAAATTGACAAGTGATTATTTGACTTTTATTCATATTACATAAATTTATATATTCAAGTTGCAAAACAACCTTCCTTTTTCCTTTCTGTCTGCATATTTTCACTAAAGCATGAGAGAGCATCTTATATTCAGGCTAACAATATTTGAGACAATGCTTTTTACATTCTCAACATTTTTAGAAGCAAGTGACAGTGAGTCTTAGAAATTGAAGTATTCCACAAATTAGACTATTGGTTCTGAACTGATCTCTACATTGGATGGTAATAATTAATATATTTTTCTGTACTCCTGATTTTACAAAGATATCCAGTGGGTGGTCATTTGAATTCTGAAAAATTGATATTCTTTATCACTGACCATGTCCCAATTTTTATGATAGCTATTTTCACATTTAATTTCATATACTCCTAGCACCATTCACTTAAGATTGTTATTACATTGATAATATGAACAGATGGGAATCCAAAATGTTAACAATAACAACTGTCACTATAAAATTTTAATTTTTTCTTTTCTAATTTTTCCAAACTGAACATATATAATTTTTATAATTTTAAGAAAACAATAACAAGTGAATCAAAATTTATTTGCTAACAGATGATTAAACACAGTCCATAATTATTTTCTACACCAAACTCTCCTAAAACCATGAAGACTCTTTTTATGAGTTCTGGAGCTGAACTGGTTTAATTAGCTCACAAAATCATTAAACTAGACCATCTCTAGACAAGATTATACGACTAACAATAGCAAAAATTTTGACTAGTGCCAGCCTCCCCACTAAGATGCTACAGTAATAAGAATAAGTGGGATTATTGATGTTCTATAGTCATTTGCTCTAAGATTTCTTTTTGCACTGGTCTTAACAATGACACAAAAGCAATTAAAAAATTCAAGTTTTTCTTGAGAAAGTTAATAATTTCAAGTTTTCTTGAGAAAGAAAGTTATAAATTTCAAGTTTTCTTGAGAAAGAATCACTACTCATTAAGAAAGGAGCCCTATTAATATTAGAGGTACTTACAAGTATTTCTTACATAAGTGGATACAAGAAAAGCGTGTTGAACCAATAACTCACACCAATGCTCTATAAACACAGTTCTCAAAATAATTTTAATTTCAAACCTGAATATATTTTAGTGTGTGTATATTTTCTAAAAGTAGAATTAAAATCTGCTTGCCCCCCTGGGGCTAATAATACATTATATGTTTATAAAAAATAAAAAATTAAAAAGAATAAAATCTGCTTGCAAGAAGGGAAGTAAATAATTTGCAAAGAGTTTTCTTTCCATATATAGGGACCAGTAACTGCAAAATTGCTGTCCCTATGCTGAGGTGATCCTACGTTGTTTTTTCTAAAAAGCATCTTATCAGCTTTTCATTCACAAGGTTTAAACAAAAGAAAGTTACTTACCTGGCGGTGTTACTATGAGCTTAGTTCCTTGTGCAAATATCTTGACCCAGACTGTTACCACATTGGTTAGAGGTTCTACAAAAATATCAGCCTTCTCCTGAGCTTCAAGGCAGGACCAGCAGGAAGAAACCTTGTACTGGCAATTTGATCTTCAGAGTTTCCTGGGTAATCCTTGAATATAGGCTTCATAGCATCTGATATTTTATAAGTTTACCTGAGCTTAGTTGACCCAAGTGTCTCTTTTCCAAGAAGCCAATAATTACTGAAAAGGGCTGATAGAAAACAAAAACACTAAGAACAAAAGAAAAAAAAAAGAGAGAGAGAGAGATTGGGATTAACTGGTCAACCAACTACATATCTACATTACCAGGAAAGTGTTCAGTGAGTTAAGAGGTTGATATCCAGGTGTTCAATTGTGTGAAATTGCTCAGAGTGTGCATCAAAGGAAAAGCCTTTGTGTTCTCACAAACACCAGACCTACTCTGTTAGTAATTTGGGATTGTATTTCTAAAGAGGGAAATTCTTCAGTAACTTAACACTGCAAATATGCCAATAGAAATATATTTGAGAAATGTGAACAGTGTTCTTCATTCTGTAATCAGCTACTTTAATGATGGCAAAATGATTTTTTACTGCACAATCAAAATGAGAAAATAAAAAAAATAATGACATATTATCCCTGGAATGAAAGAATAAATTTGTAGAAATCTATCTTCTATGAAAAAATAGATACCATTTTAACCGCAAATTTGAAAACACAATCCATTTCTCTGAAATGTTGAAAGAAGCAGCCTCTTGGAAGCTATTCTGTGATCTTCAGAAATGCATGCGTAGCCCTACTTCTGTGGTTAACCAGCTTTGGACAAGACATTTGCCACCCCTGCTTTCCCACATCCCATTTGCTGTGTGGGCATTGGGCTTTGAATGTTCAAAGGGTGCTTCCTGTTCCCACAGCTTGAGAACCTGTGATTAAGAGCAGGAAAATGTCTGCTGTGGTTGCTCAAGTGAGAAAGGTGTTGAGGGTTAGTAATAGAGAAGGTTTACTTACAGGTCCCTTCTCACTCTCTGATATTGTGAGATTCCAGTAGGCACAATATCAGGGACCTTCATGGGACATGAGGACTATCAGGTAGAAGACTTGTTTTTCTTATCTGTGATTAGCCAGAATTTGGCTAGTCTTACAGGTAATATTGGTTGAGCTTATAGGATTCATTTCAGGGGCTCTTCTTTAAGTTGGTACCCGGGGACAATGACCTTCTCAAGGGAAACCCTAGACTGCTTGCAATGTATATGAAAAGTTCTGACTGGTGTTCAGGTAAAGGAGAGTTGATTCTGAGAGATTCTCATTTTGGTGTCTCCATTTGAAATGCAAGGGAATAAGTTCAGAGGCACTGCACAAGTTGATAGTGGACATAAAAAACAGTGAAAAGACAAGAAGGTGTATAGTCACCTACAAACCCAAGCCAAAGATATACATACATCCATAGGTTTGGTGTTGCCAGTGACTAATTAGAATGGGCTCCAAGAGGGGGCATGAATCAGGACTGGGGAGGTAGTGGTGGAGGCAGCCCTCTTTCCTCAGAGGCAAGAATGGGGAAAGAAGGTTTGCTTTAGAACCAATGAAAGACCCTCTCAGTAAGATCTGTCTCAGTGTTATTTTATTATGTTCTTGGTATAAAGAACTATCAGATCCTGGAAGACCTCACCAAAACACCTGTGTTATAATAATTCAATGTATATTCCCCTTGGGAATAACATCCTCAAATTTTTCCTTTAGCTTTTACTTCAGACATACCTATCCTTGAGCTCTTTTTCACTCAGATTGAAAGTGTGAAGAACTCTAATTTAGCATGCAAATTGGAAGAAAAGTCTTATTGTATGGACTCTGAAAAACAACCTGAGGGGTTTTGAAGGGGCTGGAGAGATGTAGGGGGAGCCAGGTGGTGGGTATTGGGGAGGGCACGTACTGCATGGAGCACTGGGTATGGTGTAAAAACAATGAATACTGTTACGCTGAAAAGAAATAAAAAAAATAACAAATGAGATACTAATCTCACAACCTTATGCAGAAGTTTGTTTATTTTATAGATCAATAGTTTATAGAAAGTTCACAAAGTTTAATGAATATTTAAAATTACTGTAGTTATTGCTTTAGATGCTATGACATTTCCGTACTGTGAATACAGAAAAATATTGGAGGAAAAATATCCTTTCATTTATTACCCTTGACTCTTTCCCTCTTTACAATTCTTAGCTTTTTAGAATTAAAGCAAAACTTTACTGTTGTTTAGAGGGCAAAGTGAGATGTGATTTTTAAAGACTCCCTGAGATACTGTGTTCACTGAGATGGCTCATGAAGTAGCTCAGTTATAATGGGAAAGGACACTGTGATGTGTTGATCCTGTACTAGAACTGTCTGTATGCAACCTTCTTTAGTTCCCAGCAATCCAGTAGGTTAATACCTAAAACTGGGAACACAATATAACAAAGATTTAGTACCTTTCCTCAGTCATGGTGCTGGTTAAGTGGCTGAGCAGGAATTTGAAATCCAGATCTCTAAAACTCAAAAGTCTTGTATCTTCCATCATTCATTCCTTTGTTCATGTGTTCATTCATTCAAACTCAGCACACCATTTTGCACATTGATTTGTCTTCCTTCCCCAGAAACTTCTCATAGATGCAGAAGTATAAAAATCAAGACACTTGTAGAAGTTAGTGTAGGTCCCACAGAGGTAAGGATAGTTGATAAAGTGACCTGACTGAAAGAAACATCACAGGTTGGGTCCTTGGGCTCCTAGCTCAGACTTTGCTGAGAACACAGATTCAGGAGAAAATTCCTGTATAGACATTAGTCAGGTCCCTCTGGGAGGTAGAAAGGAGCATGTATGTGACGGCAGGGGTATGGTGTTGTGGGAGGGCTTTTGTCCAGTGGCAGTGGAGCATTTCCACACTTCACTGGAGTGTATCTGAGCAGGTGTAGTATTCCAGCCCAGCGTCTGCCTCACTAAGTTGTTGTATCCTGAGGCTTGCTGGTAAACCCTCTTTCTTTTCCTGGCTTTGTAGCTTTCCTCACTAACACCTTGTTCCTGGACCACATTTCATTTGAGGAAATGCACAGAATTCATTTAGAGGCTGGTCTGGCTTCTGTCAGTAGTAGTGTATATATACAGTCTTCCTTTGGTGTTCTAAAAATTCTGTTTCTTCGTTCTCAGTAATGGATGGTATAAACTGTGTTATTAGAATGGCTGCATTAGAATGTCAGATGTTTGCATCTGAGAGAAAAAAGCAACAATTCATGAAATTTTGACATTTGCTAAAATAGTGCACATTTGTTCTTTATTAGTGAAAAGCTTAGGGTCTGATATTTAAATTTTCTTCCTGAAGAATTCAAGCTCATGGTGAAATTTGTCAGCTTAGTTTAAATGACCATATGAGCTTTCTTCTTCCCACAATGGCTGACTTGATTGTCCATGCTTTCTATCTCCTTTCTTCACTGAGTGAAATCTCCATTGGGTGAAGCCACTTACAGCTCCACAGGGAGGCCAGCAGGATGACCTGTGGCTGGTGCAGCATCCTGCCAGCTCTTGTCAGGAGAGGTGGTTGAATACTCAGCTGATCACAAAGCGAATCCGAGAGCTGGTTTACCAAGAGGAAGTGGTGCTCTGAACACACAGCTAAGACCCCTAGACTGCAGAGAAAGGGAGCCACAGTATTTACACCAAATCATCCTGCAAAATAGGTCTACTAACTCCCTTTATCAGCAGATTTCTCTCATCACTGTGTGACTGTTACCATCCAATGATATTAATGTAAAAAAGCCATTTTCTTGTTAATGGATTGTAGTCCCTCATTGGTTGAAATCAGTGGGAGAGGGAGAGCGAGAGATGGAGGAAGTTCTTACAGTTCTCTGCTCTTATGAGTTATGCTTATCCACTCCCTCCTCTCCTCTTTCCTCTCTCTCTAGTCCTTCCAATGCAGTTGGGATAATTTCTAGTGGTCTGTACTCATGTAGACTAATTCTTTCCTTGTATCTCTTAAATCCACTGGTGAGCCTTCTTGGCATCCTTCATTTCCTTTATTGTGTTTTTATTTCTTGCCTTTAATTTGGTTCTTTCCATCTCTCTACTGAAATTATCTGTCTAATCTTGAGTATTGTTTACCTTTTCTATTAGATTAGAACCTTTAATATATTAATCATAGTAATTTTAAATTCCCTGATAGTTCAACATCTGTGTCATGTCTCAATCTGGTTGTGGTAATGGCTTTGATTCCTCAGAGTGTATTTTTCCTGACCTACTGTACATCTATGAAATGTTTGTTTGGAAGCTGGACATGTTGGGTGGTATTGTAGATACTGAAGTAAATATATTTTTGTTTGAAAGTGAACACACCTTTCCTGTTAGGCCTTTACTTTGGGGGTTTATGTTAATGGATCAGGAGTTAGACTGGAGTTGAAGTTTGTTGTTGCTAAATTATCAGGGTTGAAATTTGTTTTGTTAGTGTTCAGACACTTAAAAATTCCCTAGTTCTACTTTGTCTTTTCTCCTCACTTGTCTTTGAGTCTACTGTTTGTTTTGCTCACCAGAGAGAGTCCATCTTTTGAAGCTCTCTGAGCTCTATTCCACTGTGACTTTTACTAAAGGTTTGCTGGCCTGTGGGTGAAAAGTCAGGGAGGAAGACATTCCTGATATTTTCATTAAGTCTCAATTTTAAGCAGATGCAGTGAAAATGGGTTTTAAGGATGTGGTCTTCACAAGTATTCCCGCCTGTTTTCCAGAAGTAGAAAATTTTAAATCCCTATTTCACTCTCTCAGCCACAATAAGTACCCACCTACTTCAGGTTGTACTTTGATGCCCATCCTTCTGTAGATGAAAAGGTGTTATTTTTGGACATAGAGGAGATGTTTCTGATGAACATTTTTGTGATCTCCTCCTTTGCCTTCCCTCAACAGCAGTGGGATTCCACCAGCACCTTCCCCTGCAGATGAAGTCACTTGTTTCTTACAGTGGTGATGGCATAGATTAGGTCTGGGTGGATTTAGCTCTACCTGTTGTTCCCCTCCTGCAGCGTCAAGGGGGAAGCATTTTTCTGGAATGTCCCTGATCTTCCCTCCAAGAATTTTATGGAGTTCCTGGAGAAGACACTTAAAAGGTGATGGGAAATACTTTATACATGGTCCCTCAGGGTTCACACTCTTCCACTAGTCTATACTCAGCTCTTTATATTTCTTTAGAAATTTCCACTTTAATCTTGTGACCAGGTGAATGTTTTTGATAACATCTATTCAAGATGAACAAATGCCCACTTCCTGTTTCTCCCTGCAAGAGCCTGTCTCCAATTTTTATTTAAGCACAATCTCAGTTCTCCAATGGATACACAGAATGACATTTTAGCTCCTCCTGCTTTTTTGGATGTTATTTTAAGATGAGAGCTGAGCTATCTCCAGCTCTCAACACCTCAGAACACATGTGGGTCCTTTTTCCTAAATTTTGATTGTTTGTTTTTCTTTATTTTTTTAAAAAAAGATTTTACTGATTTATTTGAGAGAAAGAGTGTGGGAGTGAGAGAGAGGGAGAGAGAGCACAAGTGGTGGTGGTGTTGGGGTAGTGCTGGAAGGGAGAGGCAGAGAGACAAGGAGACTCCCCACAGAGCAGGGAGCCTGACTCAAGCCTGACTCAATCCCAGGCCCTGAGATCATGACCTGAGCTAAAAGCAGACACCTAACCAAGTGAGCCACCCACGTGCCCCTGTTTGTTTTTCTTCAGTGTAAATTGTTTATCTTAATCTTCTGCTATCAAAAGAAGAAGAGAAATACATTTCAGTTGAGTTCTGCCCAAATTCCCATTATATCTTTGTAATTTTTAAACTTTAATTTTTTAATACTCAGCTTTGACACTTCTCTCCATATGGTGGATCTCAGTCTTTTCTCTGATAGGTGTTTGGGTAATATATTTTTTTTAATCTGTAGCTTTTTTATTTTATTTGTCTTGATTTGATTTATATGATTCACTTTTTATTTTCCATCCATTTTCAGTCATGAGAAGAACAGAAATATTAATTTTGAGGAAGTGCAAGTTGTCAAACATTTCTTTTATGATTCTTACTTTTTGTGTTCTATATGAGAAACCTTTGGCTAACCCAAGGTCACAAATATTTTTGTGACATATTTTCACAATGTGTTCAAAACAACATCTAGAAGTGTTATTGCTTTAGTGTTTACATTTTGTCCTAGAATCTGTTTTTAGTTAGTTTGTGTATGTGATATTTGGTATGGATTGTGGTTTATTATTTTTTTTACATAGATGAAAAGTTGTTTCATAACCAGTTGTAGAGAAATCCATCCTTTGTTGAATGGATTTCCCTGGCATCTTTATTAGAAATTAGTTAACCACTTATGTGTTGCCTTATTTCTGGATTCTCTCCCTCTTATCTATGTATCTATGTTTTCACCAATACGCCACTGTCTTGACCACTGTAGGTTCATAGTAAGTGCTTAAATTATTTTCAAAACTATTTTGCAATGCACTATTCTTCATCTTACCATATAAATATTGTAATCAGTTTATTAATTTGTATAAGAAGTTCTCCTGGGAGTTAAGTAGGGATTACATTGAACGCCTTTATCAGTATTGAGTCTTCCAATCTGTGAACATGGTATATCTCTAGATTTATTTACTTCTTCTTCAACTTTTGTCAGTAAAGTTTTATTGATTTTAGCATACAAATCCTTCCCATTTTTGGTTAAATTTAACCTCTACATATTATAGAGGTTCTTTTGATATTGTTAGTATGACTATTGTAAATGAAAATATTTTTTAAATTTTACCTTCCAATTGTGATTTGCCAGAAATAGATTTTACATCTCACATTCTATTTAGCAGTGTATACTCCTCTATGAGGTGTATGTTCCATCATTTGTTCAACTAAACTCACTATATTTGGATATTTATATCATTTCCAACATTTTGCAGTTGCCCAATGAATACTTTTGTGAATATATGTATGTTTATAGTGTTGAAATTGTACCTTCAGAGTAAATTTCTAAAAGTGTTTTTGCTAGGTTAAAGTTAAATGCATGTGAAATCTTGTTAGATATTTCCAAATTCCTCCATGAAAGGATTGTATTTTGCATTGTTCCAGCAATGTATCAGAGTGTCTCCCACAGCTTCCCCAACAGAGTGTACTGCTTTTATTCAGTCTCACGAATGAGAAATGGTATCTCACGGTCATTTTAATTGATATTTACCTTATTAAAGGTGAAGTTGAACATGAATATGTTTAAGAACTATTTTTATATTTCTCTTCATGGATTGGATTTTCATGTCTTTGCCATTTTCCTTCCATTTTTAAAATGTATTTTTATTTTGAGGATAGTTGATCATCATGTGCTGTACAACTTGAAAGTATTTCCTCATGGATTGTTATTTGTCTTTTGATTTCACTTATGCTGCTTTTTGCCATGCAAGCTTTTTTTCATTTTCAGAGTAAAATTTATGAAAATATTTTCTTATTGTATCTTGAATTTTAATTGTAGTTCAAAACTCATTTCTTTACTCTTTTTTTAAAAATTTCTTTTCAGTGTAACAGAATTCATAGTTTTTGCACCACACCCAGTGCTCCATGCAATGCATGCCCTCCATAATACCCACCACCTGGCTCCCCCAACCTCCCATCCCCCGCCCCTTCAAAACCCTCAGGTTGTTTTTCAGAGTCCATAGTCTCTCATGGTTCATCTCCCCCTCCAATTTCCCTCAACTCTCTTCTCCTCTCCATCTCCCCATGTCCTCCATGTTATTTGTTATGCTCCGCAAATAAGTGAAACCATATGACAATTGACTCTCTCTGCTTGAGTTATTTCACTCAGCATAATCTCCTCCAGTCCCGTCCATGTTGCTACAAAAGTTGGGTGTTCATCCTTTCTGATGGAGGCATAATACTCCATAGTGTATATGGACCACATCTTCCTTATCAATTCTTCGGTTGAAGGGCATCTTGGTTCTTTCCACTGTTTAGCAACCGTGGCCATTGCTGCTATAAACATTGGGGTGCAGATGGCCCTTCTTTTCACCACATCTGTATCTTTGGGGTAAATACCCAGTAGCGCAACTGCAGGGTCATAGGGAAGCTCTATTTTTAACTTCTTGAGGAATCTCCACACTGTTCTCCAGAGTGGCTGCACCAACTTGCATTCCCACCAACAGTGTAAGAGGGTTCCCCTTTCTCCACATGCTCTCCAACACACGTTGTTTCCTGTCTTGCTAATTTTGGCCATTCTAACTGGTGTGAGGTGGTATCTCAATGTGGTTTTAATTTGAATCTCCCTGATGGCTAGTGATGATGAACATTTTTTCATGTGTCTGATAGCCA
>PISX010038454.1:0-10187 GCA_004024625.1 Mellivora capensis
TCTCCCGAATAATCTGGAGTCGAGCGTGCTGGGCTTTGTAGTAATTTCCTCATTAGACTTGTCCCAAAGCGTTCACGCAGTTGCATGAGACTACATTTCCCAGGAGCCTCCCGGGCCGGTTGTTTGCTAGTCCCTCAGCCTGACTTCCGGCGTCCTTGCGATTTTCTGGGCCAATCGGGAGGCCAAGGATTGCCGGTTCCCGTACTCTGATTGGTGCATTCGACTAGAGAGCCTGGGTTCAAATTTTCAACGGTACTGAATGAAGTCCCGCGGCGGGTCTTCCGGGCGCTCGGTTGTCAGAGCTGAGGTGAGGTGAGCCTTGGAGAGAAACGGGGACCAGCTGGGGTGCGGCCTGCCCTTTCCCTGATTTTCGAACGGCTGGAGGCCGCCAAGTCCGTAGCGCCTCCAAGCGCCTCTTGCCCCGGGCTTCTGAGGCGGTCGAATTGTGTGGGCGCCGCCCTGGCCAGGCGGGAAGGGAGTCGGGCTTCGGACGACCCTTCTCTTGGTGGCACAGGATTTTCCAGCGAAGTGTGTCCCGGCCGAGACTAGCGGGCTGCATTTGGAGGTAGAGGCGGTGGCCGGCCCTGGGAAATAGGGGGAAGTAAGGGTTGCGGGAGGCTGTAAACTAGTAATGGTAACGACCATTGTTACCACGCACATATGAAATAAGCTTTCACTGGACTAAGCACTCTGCGTGCGTTTTCGCACTTAATTGTCCCACGAAGCCAATGAAGCAGGTCCTATTCTTAGTCCCACTCTTTAGAGGAGGAAACTGAGGCCCACAATCCAGATTTCAAGAAATGGATGAAACAGTAGCCCCGCCCTCAAGAAGGGTGGCTTTGGTGGAGGAAAACAGATGTGGTCGCAGACGACTACATTTAAAAACTATTGTGGAAGTATAGGAAGGTAACAGATGGTGTGAGAACGTAATTGCGGGACTTTCATTCCAATTGGAGTTGTCTTTTTGTTTGGGATTTAAAATTCATCCTGTTTTATCTATATCTGCTTAGCTCTCTCCTTTGTAACGAATATCTAGGTATTACTGCCTTTCTAATTTCCTGTCCTAGAACATTTACAGATTGAAGAGGAAAGGACAAGTGTGAACCAGACTATAATATGGTAGGACTGCTTTGCCCCCTTTCCCTTGATGTGTGGTGTCTTTGTCTCACATACAGTTTTCTCCTAGTTAAGTCCCAAGGCCTTGCCCCAATCAGCCCTGCTTAGGACCAGACAGCATTGAGGGCTCTGCTGATTTTGCTCGGAGGTCATTGCTTTATGTACTCCTAGGTTCATTCAGCTTTACCTTGTCTTGACATCCTATGGCCTTTCTTATCGGATGCCAGAATTTGAATTATTGACTGCTATAATGATATCCTTGGGTTGTGGTCTCAGTGTATTCTACCCCCTGTCGAGCCGCCCCTATATCACCCTTGGTTGTTTTGAAGTAGCACTGTTAGGTGTGTTAGCTCAGTATTAAGTTGCCACTCTCAGAATAAAAATTTTTGTGGCTAATCAGCTCACTTAGCTAATTAATTGATTTTTGAGGATATACTGTGTGCTCAGATTGATGTTAGATACTATGGATATTCAGATGTTGTTCTCATGGGTTTTCTGGTGTGCTTGAGGACAGAAGACTGATTCAAATTCACAAATGGTTATCTGAACAAGAAATGACAGCATTGGAGTACTGTAGTGTTATGTATTGTAGGTGCTTGGCAAGGTAGAGGTGAGGGAGATCAGTGAGGCTTAAGACAGGCAAGGATGTCTTTGTGAAGCAGATGGGACCCCAACTGGCTCTTGATAAGCAGAGTTTGGTTAGACAAGAACTAGAATAGTCTTGGTGCACAGAAATTGCCCACTTACTATCAGCTGAATTGGATAGGCAGGAAGGCATTATCTAAATTGACTACAAAATTGCATTGTATGAAAAACTGGATGTATTCAACTAGGTTGGTAAATCTGTTTAGACTTTTGGGGTGCCTGGGTGACTCAGTTGGTTAAGGGTCTGCCTTCGGCTCAGGTCAAGATCCCAGGGTTCTGGGATCCTGTCCCACAGGATCCTTGCTCCTTGCTTCTCCCTCTCCCTATGCTGCTTCCACTCTCTCACTCTCTCTGTCTAATAAATGAATGCAATCTTTAAAAAACAACTTTATAACTTACAATAAAATAGGGTGGTTTTGGCCAGCCTTATGCTTATGTCTGTATATTCCAAGCTTAATAAAATTAACTTATCCTACATTTGCAATTAGGCTTCTCCACGAGACAGGATTATGTGGGAAAGTCCTTTATTTTTTGTTTAGGTGCCAGATGCTCAAAGTTCTTCCATATTAACTACATATCTTTTTCTTCAGCCTTACCTGGGTCTCTTCCCTCATTCTTTTTAAATTGCTGGGGAAGGAAAGAAGAAAGGAGAGCTCTAAATGCCCTTTGGCAAACTGAATTGTCTTTGCAACGAGTAAAGTTAGGAAATAGAATTGACCACTAGGAGACTGAACAGCCCAAACAACTCTGAATAGGTCTGTATTTGAGACAGAGACCTAGAGATCAGTGGTTGGAGGTACTTGGTACAAAAAGAATGGATAGCTGGGAAGGGTTCTGGTTATGTTCATTTGCACAGATTTGCAAATTTGATTTGATTGGGAGAAAATTACAGATTAGTGGGAAAGGAGCTTACTTTGGAAATGTTTTAAAAAATACTATTAAAAAAAGATAATAAAATGTTTTTCTTTCCATATTACAAGTGTGCCTACTATTTGTCCTGATGTTTGAATAACACAGAAGTGTACACTATCACCCTTGGTGTCAGTGTTCCTAAATTGCGAATTTGTTAAGTTAGTTTTAAAGTGTGAGTATATAATACTAAAGACACCCCGAGACAGCAATGTATACTCAAAACTTAAGCTGAAACAACAATTAAGTTTGGGGTAGATTTATGCTATTTATTTATTTACTTATTTAAGATTTTATCCATTTATTTGACACAGAGAGACACACACAGAGAAAGAGAGAGACATGGTGAGAGAGGGAATACAAGCAGGGGGAGTGGGAGAGAGAGAAGCAGGCTTCCCCAGGCAGGGAGCCTGAAGCGGGCCTCGATCTCAGGACCCTGGGATCATGACATGAGCTGAAGGCAGACACTTAACGACTGAGCCACCCAGGCGCCCCAGATTTATGCTATTTAGACCTTAGCTCTTAGAAGCACTCTTCGGTTTTGAGAGTGGTAATCTTTGGTGTTTTATAGCCTTTTCCTATTCTCTGTTAACCATTTTTACTACAGAGAACATGAACCTGTTATATCACCTTTCTGTTTCTTCTAGGTTCTTTTTTAAAAAAATTAATTAATTTTTTTTTTTTAAAGAATTTTTTTAAGGTTTTATTTATTCATTTAACAGAGAGGGAGAATACAAACAGGGAGAGCAGCAAGCAGAGTGGGAGGGAGAAACAAGCTCTCTGCTGAGCCAAGAGCGGGATGTGGGACTTGATCCCAGGACCCTGGGATCACCACCTGAGCCAAAGGCAGCCGCTTAACGAACTGAGCCACTGAGCGTCCCATCCAGGTTCTTGATAAGAAGTACTTGTTAGACTTCAGCATTTCAGAAGAGATGTGAAAAAGTATATTGCAACTCTGAATCAAGTCTGTAGGCAGGTGGACTGACAGATTAAACCACAGGTAAAGTGTCCAAAGTGTTACATTAAAAAGGGATAAGAGGAACATTAATAATTACCATCAAAAGTGTTTAATATATCTTCAAAAGTAACATATTTTGGAAGAAAATTTATTTAATATGAAAAAGCAAAAGAAAGAACTATCCTTCACCATCCTACCTCTCAGATAAACTATTGCTAACATTTTGATAGATTTCTTTCCAAATTTTTCTGTGCCCATATTGGTTTTAAAAAGTCATACACTAAAAATTTTCATTATATTTTTCAATGTAATGATTAGGTTATGAGCATTTTTTCATGTCGTTAAAATTTGCTACAACATTATTTTATTTTTTTTTAATTTATTTATTTGTCAGAGAGAGGGAGAGCGAGCGAGCACAGGCAGACAGAGTGGCAGGCAGAGGCAGAGGGAGAAGCAGGCTCCCTGCTGAGCAAGGAGCCCGATGTGGGACTCAATCCCAGGACGCTGGGATCATGACCTGAGCCGAAGGCAGCCGCTTAACCAACTGAGCCACCCAGGCGTCCCACATTATTTTATTTTAAGATTTTTTTTTGTGAGAGCAAGAGAATGAGAGAGTGTACACAAGTAGGGGGAGCAGCAGGCAGAGGGTGAAGCAGACTCTCTGTTGAGCAAGGAGCTCGGATGCAGGACTCTCTCCCAAGACCCTGGGATCATGACCTGAGTGGAAGGCAGATGGTTAACCAGCTGAGCCACCCAGGCATCCCTCTACAACATAATTTTAATGGCTATGTGGTATTCCATTATATGGTTCTGCCACAGTATTTTATGCAGTGAAATCATTGGTCAAAAGAATGCATATTTATTTATTTATTTATTTACGATTTTTTTTGATTTAACAGACCGAGATCACAAGTAGGTAGGCAGAGAGAGAGGAGGAAGCAGGCTCCCTGCTGAGCAGAGAGCCTGCTGAGGAGCTCCATCCCAGGACCTTGGGATCATGACCTGAGCTGAAGGCGGAGGCTTTAACCCACTGAGCCACCCAGGCACCCCGAATGCATATTTTTAAGATGTGGGTACATAACACCAAATTGCCTCATAGGAAAATAATGCTGATTTACATACACACTTAATAGTGTATATTTACACAGGAATAAATTTGTATTTTAAAAATATGTGATACAGTCACATGGTACAGAACTGAAAATAGTATAAAAAGTTTTATAGTTAAAAATCTTCTTTCAACCCTGTCACTGACACTTGCTGGCATCCCGTAAGCAATCACTTTTTGAGATTCTTGGGTACCTGTGCATCTACATCCCAAGAAGGATACCTTTTGTGTGTTTTGTTTGTTTGTTTATTTTTTAAAGATTTTATTTATTTGAGATGGTGAGGGAGGGAACACAGTACGGGGAGTGGGAGAGGGAGAAGCAGGCTTCCTGCTGATCAGGGAACCCGATGCGGGGCTCAGTCCCAGGACCTGGGGATCATGACCTGAGCCGAAGGCAGACGCTTAACGACTGAGCCACCCGGGTACCCTGCAAGGATATCTTTTGAAGGATGTAAAAATCTTAAGACTGCGTGATTGAGATTTCACTAGGAATGTATGCAGCCCCACTATGAACCCTTAAAACTCTTTTGGCTTCTTACTATTGAAAGACAGCAGAACACTTTGATATTCTGCAGAAATTTCCTAATATTCTTCAAATATTTCCTTTTAGTATTCTACTTTGTGTCATTTGGTTTGAAGGTAAATGGCATCATTGATTTTTATCCAGGTTTTATTAGTTGTATAAGAGTAGGTTAGGGTTTATAGAGTTGTACGGATAAATTAAATAAAGCAGAACTGAGTTCGTAAGCCATAACTCACAAGTTTGGGAGAGAGATGATAAAAAATATATATGCTTGAGGTTTCTGGACAGTGATGAATTACAACAAGTGTCCATGTGTCCTGTGCTGACTTCTAAGTGCTTGGACAGTGAAGGATTGTCATTGGATTTTAAATTGACCCAATTTTGGAAGCTTCATGCATCTGTTTCTGTAAACAGATCCAATTTCAACATAGAAGTTAGCAAACATAAATGTGGAAACACAAAGTCCATTAACTTCCTTTAGACTTAGTTTGTGACTTTGATTAACGGTTGAAATTGCATGCTGGATTATGTTGCCATTTACTGACTCCTGCTAATCCCTTATGTACAAAAAAAAGTGTAGGTGTTTTTTCCCTGCGGAAGATGAAAATAACTCAACTCTATTTAACTTGTGGTAGGGTAACAGGATCTCTTATCCCTTGTGAAAGTAGGAGAGGGTGTGCCTGGGGAAATGGCACCATTTGGGATGGGACCATTTAACTAATAGACTTCTAATGAAGTCTTGACTTACTTTTACTCTATTATATTACGAGTTGTTTAACTCATGATTTTTCTTCCAGTAGAAATAGGTACAGTGCAGCTCACAACGTGGATAGTGAAGTGCTTGAGAGCATTTGTCACACCGAAGTCTTTGTTTTGTTTAGGAGCTGCTAGTCTACTATGTCAACCTTGCTTAGAATGCACCCTTTTGCAGGTTTCCCCCACCTCCTCTGAACCTGCATCTTTTGATTTATAGAGGTTGTCAAGGCTGGTTATTTTTGGTTTGAGAGTGAAGAGGAATAGGACGTGATGGAGGTTAATTTCAAATGAATGTGGAAACAAGTTGTATTGGTTCTTTTGCAATCTTTCTCAATTATGTGCTTCTCCCACATTTGTTTCCCATTTCCATTTATCTCTTTCCTTAGAAAAAGTCAGTATGCATCCTTAGCTTATAGAGCTCTGCAGGATTGTCTGTATCTTTTTGTTGTTGTTCTTTGTGCATGTCTTTTCCCCTTTTTAAAAAAATTTTTGACAAGTATAGTTGACACACGATGCTACATTAGTTTCAGTTTACAACAGTGATTCAACATCTCTCTATGTTATGCTATGCTCACCCTGTCGGTATTTTTTTTTTTAAGATTTTTAAATTTGTTTGTTTGTCAGACAGAAATCACAAGTAGGCAGAGAGGCAGGCAGAGATAGAGGGGGAAGCAGGCTCCCCGCTGAGCAGAGAGCCCGATGTGGGGCTCGATCCCCAGGACCCTGGGACCATGACTTGAGTTGAAGGCATAGGCTTAACCCACTGAGCCACCCAGGCACCCCCAACTGTCTGTATTTTTAAGCATCAATTCCACCAGCTCCCCTTCTTTGCACTTCCACAGTGATCTTGGTTTTTTCCCCTTGTGTAGCAAAGATCACCCTGTATTACAATTGTCTGTAGTCTCCACTCAAATATGAATTTCTTTTTTTTTTTAAAGATTTTATTTATTCATTTGACAAACAGAGATCACAAGTAGGCAGAGAGAGGCAGGCAGAGAGAGAGGAAGGGAAGCAGGCTCCCTGCCAAGCAGAGAGCTCGACTTGGGGCCCTATCCCAGCACCCTGAGATCATGACCTGAGTGGAAGGCAGAGGTTTTAACCTACTGAGCGACCCAGGCGCCCCTCAAATATGAGTTTCTTAAGGGAAGAGATTATATATATCCTTTTATTTATTTATTTATTTATTTTTAAAAAATGATTTTTATTTTATTTTTTTAAAGATTTTATTTATTATTTGTCAGAGAGAGAAGAGAGAGAGAGAGCGCACAGGCAGACAGGGTGGCAGGCAGAGGCAGACGGAGAAGCAGGCTCCCTGCCGAGCAAGGAGCCCGATGTGGGACTCGATCCCAGGACGCTGGGATCATGACCTGAGCCGAAGGCAGCCGCTTAACCAACTGAGCCACCCAGGCGTCCCAAAAATGATATTTATTTGACAGAGAGAGAGACAGTGAGAGAGGGGACGCAAGCAGGGGGAGTGGGAGAGGGAGAAGCAAACTCCGTGCTGAGCAGGGAGCCTCATGTGGGGCCTAATCCCAGGATGCTGGGATCAACCTGAACCGAAGGCAGATGCTTAATGACTGAGTGACCCAGGAGCCCCCATATGTATCCTTTTAGTCTTTGTTCTCTGGAAACAAAAATGAGCTATATGATACGATGATGGCTTTTAATAGGCTGTTCTAAAAGGAACCTAAGTAGTTCATAATATGGGAGAGGCTTTTTCCTCAGTTCTGATTATTGGTCTGAAAGAGCTATTTCTTCACTCAGAATATTTCTAGTTTTGCAGGAGTCTAGAGCTGTGGTAGATTTAGATAATTTTGAAATGTGAAGCTGGTTCTCTTGCTTGGCAGTCTTATTTGTTTGGGGGAATGTGGTTGACGCATGTGCCTTTTTTCTTTCCTTTTTTTTTTTTTCAGTGAGACCTGTTGACAGAAATTCAATCTTGATTAAGGGGTGCAGGAAGGCATCCAGTTCCCATCATGCCTGGGGCTCTCTCATTTAAAAAGTTGGCCCAGGCCCTGGGCTGTTCCTTTTCCCACTAGGCCTTGTGCTTTTTTAATTTTTGAAGGTTTCACATCTTAATTTTATTATTTGTGGGAGAAGCAGCATGGTGAAACCGGTATAACCCAGTAGTTACTTTTGGTTTTGTTCATGTACTTGTGCTGTCACCTTTTATTGAAGAGAGTCAGACTTCTCAGTATATATATATTTTGTTTACTTGTTCCCTTTTTAGTAGGGTTGGTGGGGATGATCTCCTGAGTTGGTCATACTAGACCAAAAGATAGCTCAAAAGAAGCTTTTTAGGGGCGCCTGGGTGGCCCAGTGGGTTAAGCCTCTGCCTTCGGCTCAGGTCATGATCTCGGGGTCCTGGGCTCTCTCTTCAGTGGGGAGCCTGCTTCCCCCTCTCTCTCTCTGTCGCTCTGCCTACTTGTGATCTCTGTCTCAAATGAATAAGTAAAATCTTAAAAAAAAAAAGCTTTTTAAAAAAGAGGTAATGTGGGACGCCTGGGTGGCTCAGTTGGTTGGACGACTGCTTTCGGCTCAGGTCATGATCCCGGAGACCCGGGATCGAGTCCCGCATCGGGCTCCCAGCTCCACGGGGAGTCTGCTTCTCCCTCTGACCTTCTCCTCGCTCATGCTCTCTCACTGCCTCTCTCTCAAATAAATAAATAAAATCTTTAAAAAAAAAAAAAGAGGTAATGTTAGAAAAATAGTATTTTGGTTTTAAAGATTTCACCTAAATAAAGATTAGGCATATTTAAGTTTGGGCCCCTTGCCTTTTGACCCCCATCAATCAAATGCACTCTTAGACCTCAGAAGATATCCCTCCATCTCATTAAATACCCTCCTCTTTGTCTCTTTTACTCTAGAATATCCACGGAGAGGTTCAGACTAACTTCCATCTTATGTAAAGCAAAAACTTTATATGCAAGAGTACAAACTAAGAAAAATAGAAATTAAGGGGTGGTGTTTTACTTAGGGGGATGATTCAGCTCAGAGCTTTCCTAGTGTATTTAGAGTAGGATTCTTAATTTACCAGTCTTCTTTTATGAACAGTTTTTCAGGAATACTTATATGTAAAGCAGAGTTAGTATTTACATTTGTCTGACAGATTAGTATGATTTGGTTACATACTTCATCTTTGAAGTAATGTTATAGGAAAAACCTGTGCATTATAGCAACTCTAGATTTTTGGAATCTCACAGACCTGGTCTTAAAACTCAACACTGCTACATACTAGTTGGTAATCTTGGAGTAGGTTAATTACTGTGAACCTGTTTCCTTATTTGTAAAATGGTGATGATGATATCTACCTTGTATATTGTTGATGAAGTTTAAATGAGATGATTTATATCAACTGCCTGGTATAGTGCTTGCCTATAGTAAACAGCATTTGGAAGTTAATATCTACAAATGGTTTTATCCCTTGTTCCTTAACATTTCCTATTGAGCTACATAAATATCTATCTTTTAAATAAATATGAGAGTAAATAAATAAAAACAAACAAATAAATACATAAAAATACACACACACAAAGAGGGGTGCCTGACTGGCTCAGTTGTTAGAGCACATGGCTCCTGATCTTGGGGTTGTGAATTCGAGCCACATGTTGGGCTTTACCTAAAGGTAAAGGTAATAGGGATTACCTAAAGAAAAAAAATTAAGTAAATATGAGAGGTAGTAGATCTGAGTTCAAATGCTGGCTCTGCTACTTCATAGCTGTGTGGCCATGAATAAGTAGTAAGTCTCTCCTTGCCTCAGTTTCCTCACCTGTAAAATGAACATAATAGCAGTACTTAAACTTCATGGGATTATTGGAGGATTTAGTGAGTTAATACATGTAAAATGCTGTGGAAACCAGTGTCTGGTATGCCATAAGTACTCAATAATTAATAGCTATTATTATTTTTAACTTTTTTCAAGTTTATAGACTTTTTATTAAGTCAATACCCAGGAGCATTTTGTTTTTATACAGAGACAATTAAAAAAAGAAAGGATAGATAACATTTGGATAAGTGAAGTTAGTAGCCAATTTATAGACCACATAAATGGGAAACGTTATTTCCAAAAATCAAGAGGTTTAGCAATTATTGCTGGATTATCAAGAGTACTTAATTAATAAACAATTCCAGAAAGCCCAGTGACTTATGGACTGCATACATCAATTTAAGGG
>PISX010038455.1:0-10195 GCA_004024625.1 Mellivora capensis
GGCGTCGCCTTCGGAGGTCCTGGTCTAACTCCAACGTTCGGAGGTTAACCAGTAGGCAGCCCAGAGGTGTTTTAGGGTCAAATCGGGACTGAGAAGTTCCCATGGTTCCTTCCCTGTCAACTCAAGACCCGGAGGAAGGCGTCCCCTCGTCCGCGAGGTGAGTTGCAGCTAGGAGAAGGGGTTACCGTGGGGTGAGGACATCTCCTACACCCTCCGGAACCGGGGAGCCACCAGGTGGCGGAGGAGGGCCTGCCCTGACGCGGCCGCGATTATGACAGGGCGTCCCAGGAGGGATTGGAACCCAGGGAACACTCACAGCAGGATGGTCGTAGTCTGAGCAGAGGAAGAGAGCGGAGTCCCAGTCCGAAGGAGGAGGAGAGAGCCTCCGTGCCAGCGCAGGGGCTCGATCTCCTCCCGGGTTTCGGCACCAAATGTTAGGTTTGATCACAGACCGATTGAATGGAATAAAGGCACCAAGGCAAGCGAGCATTCGAGGACCAGTTTTATTGCAAGCACCCTCGGGCGAGGTTCCGCGACTCTGGGGGAAAGAGAGTCGGGAAGTCGTGCATGAAGCAAAGAGGTAGGGGCTTATATGGGGTCCCGCTGGTGAAGTCCGAAGAGGAGGTACTGAGACCTTGTCGAGTTTTCCTAATAAGGGCCAAATTCAGCTGCGGGGTTCCTCATTGGTTCGTCGGTGGGAGGAGAAAGGTTTTGGTCTCCCCTTTGAGTTTGTTGCCCAGGTCTGATGCGGTCGTTGTCGCAGGAGGGTGATGGCGGGAACCGCGGCCATCTTAGGTGTCCGTCATTTTGAATGGTTCTCCCCTCTCTCGCCTGACCCCAACAATCCTGAATTTCCCTTACTGTGATTCTAAATTCAGCAAGAACACTCCCTTAATGACCTTGGTTCCCTCTATAGTTTGTACCCAGAGGGATGTGGATAATCAGAAGGGAATTGGTGAGTCCATTTCTCAAGCTGAATTAATGAATTGGCATTCTGCTGTTAATTCAGTATGTCTGCTTCATTCATGAACTGAGGAAATTGAAGCACATGTTATACTTATTTAAAAGGCAGAGGTCAAACATTACACCAAAGGAGTCACTTTTGAGAGTGTAAACTCAACCCTTGCTTTAAAATGAGTCCTCGGGACACCTGAGTAGCTCAGTTGGTTGGACGATTGCTTTTGGCTCAGGTCATGATCCCGGAGTTCCGGGATCGAGTCCCGCATCGGGCTCCCAGCTCCACGGGGAGTCTGCTTCTCCCTCTGACCTTCTCCTCGCCCGTGTTCTTCTCTCACTACCTCTCTCTCAAATAAATAAATAAAATCTTAAAAATAAATAAATAAATAAAATGAGTCCTCAGGTACCAACACCTGCTGACACTTTCAGACTCTTCCCTATGAACCTAAAGCATCCATATGAGGTAAAGTTGGGCCATAAATATGGTTGAAAAGGGTACTTCCAGCATGTGCAGATTCCAATGGCTACATGTGTGGCCACTTTTAGAAAGCCTAGTGCCTAGACTAGGAAAACAAAAATCTTTAGGGAAAACAGTAATAAAGTTCTGTTTAAGTACATAGTTTTCAGTGTGTAACTATTTTCCCACAAAATTGTGTGTTTATATCTTTGTCGAACACAGATCAGTAGAATTTCTTATAGCAGTTTCTTAGGTGGAGGAAACACTGAAGCATGGCATTAAAAAGTCACACGGTAAAAAAACAAAAACGAAATAACAACAACAACAAAAACCTCACAGGTTTTTGAAAACCGGGAAGACCTTTTCCAGTTGTCTAAGTCATGCTGTTATCTGTCTTATCCTGTCTCGTTTTACCTGACTCCAAGGAAGATTGCCCTGACCCACAATGTATTAGAAGGCTTCTCTGCAGAAGGGAGCCAAATTTGACAATGATACAGATTTGAAGACAAGTAACCTTTTCTGTTTTTAATGACTGAGCTTCTCTATCCCAAGCATCCTCAGATCTACTTAGCGGTATAAAAACAAGCAAAGATCAATTTTAAAAGTAAACTTATCTACTCAAGTAATGTCAGCCTTTTCTAGTTTAACACGGCCTAAGGCAAACTCAGTCTTATTTAGATGAATGATCAGACTTTCCCTGTTTCTCCATTAACTCCCTCCTCCAGAACCTTCTGGTCCACATGCCAGCATGCTCACATCCCAGCCCCATACGTACCACAGCGATAGAATCCGTCCTTACCTGATGGTATATGGATGCAACCTGAGCTCTGAAAACAGGGATTTCTGTTGATGAGTTCACTGGTTTCTGCTGGCCTCTGGCTGAAATGTGGACTGGTATTGATTAGCAACTTCCAAGGTCACAGCTTAGCTGCTGTCTATTCTCTGCCTATATAACACTTGACTTCTCCTCCTGTAAAGCTGGACGGCTCCTCTGCCTGGCCTCGAGCTGGTTCTGCTGCTCTCCTGTGTTTCTATGCCTGGCCCTGGCCCTCCTTTGAATTCAGACTTACTCTGGGCTTACTCTCAGTTTGCCCTCACCCCAGGAAATCTCTAGCAGGTCTGCAGGCTGGTGTTTCACAGAAACCCTTTGAACCCCACAGAGTGCACAGGAGCAGGGAGATTTTTTTCAATGTCCCATGCAGGAAGAGAGCTGACACTCTCGAGCCCCTTCTCATCCTAAACATGTGATGCCCCTTTCTGGTCTGCCATAATCACCTCATGTGGTATAGATCATGCCAGAGCAGCCAAGCTTCTAATGCTTTGATGCCAGCAACCCCTACCACTTACGTAGCATCTTAATCCTCAAGTTCCTGAGGCTCACGTTTTAGATCTTGGTCTACCTGAGCAGACACAAATTCTTCTTAGGAACATAGACAGAATTTTAACCCTTGTCTTATCCCCTCTGAGTCTGTCTTCTTGGCCAAAGCCTCCACTGTCCTGGAAAGCTTTACTTTTTGCTGTGGAATAGAAACTTCCTTTATACCATGTCTTTCACCCTCTCTGTGTCAGGGCTTATAGTAAAGAGCTTTACTCAAAACTTCCTCTGTTCTAGTCGGGGAAAACTCTTTGGAATTTAGGAAATTATTTTATTTTCAGAAAAACCTGGCTCCCAAGACTCTTGCTTATGATTCAAAACATCCAATCTGAATCTCAACATAAGCAATGACACGTTTATTCTAAATTGTACTTGCTCTCCCCATAAAACTTGAATGCCATCGATACAAAGGATGTTGACTCACAGAAAAACAACATTTACAGAATATGAAAAATATATTGGCTTTATATTTCAAATGCGTGAAACCCATTTTGATGCTTTTCACATAGTGTGTAGTCATCCTCTGACAGTTCTCCCAGCTGTACTTGAGATCGGATTTGTCACTGGAAGAAAAGCATGTACTTTCAAGTGATACCACATTGGGGAAAATCATTAAACATCTCTGAGCCACGATTTTGTCATGGCTTAAATGGACTTAAAAAAATAGTACTCACCTTCTATGACTTTTATAAGGAAAATTATATAACTTATAGAAAGAACTTATGGTATTTTATGGATATATAATTTAGTAAAATTCACTTGTTACCCTGATTAGCGGTGGCGATGATGGTAATATAGCAGAAACCCTGAATCCTTATGTGCTATATTTGTCAAGATGATGAAATTTAATTAAAAAGAAGAAGAAAAATAAAGCAGTTCCAGAAAAGTTACACTAAACAAAGTGGAAAATCACACCATGGAGAAAAATGTATGAGTGAATCAATTTGTACAACACTCTGGAAAAAGGCAAAGTGTAGAGTCATAGCCAATAGTTTCTAACTTAATTAGGGAAAGGAAACTATCTCAAATAATGGTTTATCTGAAAATGTCCACTAAAGACTAAAATTCAAAGGTAAAATGTGTGAGGAACTGTAGACTATTGAAGAAATATGGGTAACCTCTTATGAAAAATTTATATTCATTATATCTACCTGCAAAACTATTGTGCTAAGAATACTTTAATTACAATTCTGTCATCTATAGGTGAAATACAGGATCAGCAGAAACTATTATTTCTCCCATTCTTAACAGGACAGGGATGGAACACAGAAACATAGTCAGTAGTCAAGAGAACAATGGCCTCCAAAAGACGTCCATGCCGTGATGCCTGGAATCTGTGACTATGTTCCCATAAGAGAAAATAGGAATTAATCTTGTAGATAGAATTAAGTTTGCTAATCAGCCAACCTTAAAAAAGAAGATTATCTTGGATTTTCCATTTGGCCCTGATGTGATCACAAGGAGACTTAAAAGTGGAAGAGAAAGACAGAGGAGAACGTTAGAGTGGTGTGATAGGGTAGAGGTTTCTCCCAGTGCGGCTGAGTTTGAAGAGTTTGAAGACAGATGCCATGATCCCAGGAACACAGGAAGCTTGCAAATGTTAGGAACGGCGGGAAATAGATTTTCCCCCATGAGCCTCTAGGAAGGAACATAGCTTTCCTGGCTAACAGCTTGAGCCCTATGAGACGAGTGTTGGAGCTATAGCCAACATAATTGTGAGATAACAAATACGCAGTGTTTAGTCACCATATGTATGATATTATCTGAAGCAGTAATGGGAAATAAATATGGTTTCTTCCAATCATGAAACACGATGAGGGATAGTCTCCCTTGGGAGCTTTCTTTTACTCTCAGTAGTGACTTAATCAATTTAACACGTCTGACTCCTACGGCACCTCGACATGGCTTGTCATAGAGCACGGGTGGCACCCATCAGTGTGCCTCACAGAATAAGCCTCTAATTGGGTATTTGCTGATGGCGATGGTGGTGGGGACATCTTTACTTCTTCCTTAGTGGTTCTCTGACCTACTACTAAACCACATTAGTTAAGTCCCAATAATAATTAGAAATTTTCTTTGACAACACAGCTCCTTTTTAAACAATCAAAAAAGTATAAAGTAAATCTTTGATCCTGTGCCATACATTTAACTCAAAAAACATGCACTGAGGTCATAAGGTGTAGAAAGCACTATGTGCTATGGTGTGTCATTTCTGGTGCAAAAAACAGTTGAGGGGGGGCACCTGGGTGGCTCAGTGGGTTAAAGCCTCTGCCTTCGGCTCAGGTCATGATCCCAGGGTCCTGGGATGGAGCCCCACATCGGGCTCTCTGCTCAGCAGGGAGCTTGCTTCCATTCATCTCTCTCTGCCTGTCTCTCTGCCTACCTGTGATCTCTGTCTGTCAAATAAATAAATAAAAATCTTTAAAAAACAAACAAACAAACAAACAAAAAAAACAGTTGAGGGATAACAGCTCATCTCAGGATAATGCTCACAGTATCTGAGAGCTATAAGACAACAAGGAGATTTAAAATGTGTTATGAAAATTTGAGAACTGACTTCTAGAATGGTGATATGAGGAGGTCCATGGACCTGGTCCCCAGCAAAACAACTGGAACTCATGGAAACAAAACAAAAACAAGCCATTTAAAGCCTCAAGAAATTGTCTAAAGGACATTCCACAAAGAGAAAAAAAATATTCAAGAAAATGTATTGACTATTGATAAGAACAGGAAAAGTCTGTGCTCTTTGAGCCACAAGCCACACACTTCTTCCCTTCATCTCTGCATGACAGCATTCTGCTTTGGATGGGTGCAGAATGCAGAGCTCCTGCCCCCCACACTTCCAAACCTAGGACAACATTGTGCCCCAGGAGGGCTATATTGTCAGGGTTTCTATCCCCTTCAGTTCCATGTTGCAGAAACTCTCCAGGCAAGAACAATGAGAGGGTGGGGTTTTCCCTTCCTTCACCAAGCCAGCACTCCAGAGTGCAGGCTCTATCCCAGGGGTGGCAGGCTGAGAATATGGACCCCTGACTGTCCTCATCATAGCCCTGAGAATGGTCAAGGCTCCATGCTGACATGTGAGCTGAAGAGACCGGGGCGACTAGCACTCCCCAGCACACTGTATAGAAAGCAGAAGAGGAACAATGGCATGTCTACAATTTCCTAGCACTGACATAGCCCTTTGGTCTGGGAGTGGTAGCAACAGAGAGCTTTGCTTACCATGCCCAGGGAACTGAATTTATTTGGGGGAAAAAAATGTATGAAAGTTCAAGGCTAAAGGCAGAGGCAAAGCCAGTGGGGTTTTGGTGGTAAGCAATTAAAAGGGGTGGGGAGGGGACCTGGGAGTAGTACCTTCATGAGAGCAAAACGTTAAAGCACAAACCAGCTAGAAGTTTATCTGAGAGAAACAGGAAAAGAGCAAAGAAAAGCCTACCTAGGGTCAGCACAAACCTCCTAGACTAGCTTTTAAGACTGCCCCTGAAAGTGACTCAAATATAATTGCATCAAACTGTGAAGGAATATCAACCCCCTGAGCATTGTCCAGAAAAAGAGTAATTACATAGGAATGAGTGGAGGGTAGCAGCTGGATGGGACGCCTTCAGAGGTAGAGAAATCAGGGGAGGAAATAATTGAAGATTGACAGATTAAAATTGCATCCCAGAGTGCCTGTGCGCCTCCACAGGGCTGTGCTCTTTGAGGACCAGGATCAGAGCTGTGTGCTGGGGAGGAAATGAGCTTCACTGGAATAGTCAGTTCAAGTCAGCAAAGAAAGAAGCCTGCAAACAACATAAATAAACCCTGGTGAGGAGTGGGATATCAGTATCCAGATTTCTTAGAATATATTTCCTGGAATCTCTAGTTCTTTGGAAAAAACAAAAAACAAAAAACAAAAAACTTGTAAGATATGCACATAAAAAATAAAGTGAGACTAAACACAGATTGAAAGCAAAACAGACAAACAAGCACAAAATCTGCTTTGAGAAGGCCCAGATATTGGGTTTAGCAGATAAAATCTTCAAAGTGTCTATTATAAATACATTCAAAGGACATAGTTAAAAATAAGAGATAGCAGGGAAGGGGAGAAAAGGAGAACCTTGCACACTACACTATTGGTAGGATTATCAATTTGTGTGACCATTTTGGAAAACAGTATGTAGGTTCCGCAAAAAATTAAAAACAGAACTACCATATGATCCAGCAATCCAACAAAAAACACAAACAGGAAAAAAATACATAAATTTACTTTATCAGTATTAAAACTTTTGTGCTTCAGGGGACATCATCAAGAAAGTGGAAACACAGCCAAGGGTGAGGGAAAAAAAAGCCATTTATGTATATAATAAAGAACTTTTATCCTAATTATATAGTAAAGAGCTCTCAAAACTCAATAGTATGAAGAAAAAGAACTCTTAAAAATATAGAAATGAGAAAAAAATATTTTTACAAAGAAGAATAAATAAAATGGTTAAGAAAAAAACTAAAAAGTCTATAAACACATGGACATATGCCTTATTTGGTCATTAGGGAAAGGCAAATCAAAACCACAATAAGATGTAGCTTCATATACACTAGGAAGATTATAATGAAAGAGACAGATTAAAGGTTGAATGTGAATAGAGTAGAACCCCCTTACATTGCTGTTGGAAATATAAAATGGTTTCGTTACTACAAAAAACAGTTTGGCAGTTACTCCAAATTTTAAACTTAAAGTGATCATGTGATCTAGCAATTCCACTCAGACATGCACCCAAGAGAAAGGAAATCATGTGGCTTTATAAAAAGTTTTACACATTATTATTATTCATAATAACCCAAAACAGAAGCAAGCTTAATGTCCAAATACAAATACCTTGTGTGATATATCCACACAAGGGAATGTAATAGAACAAAAAATAAATGAATATCTGTGCTGCAACATGATTGAATGTTGCAAACATTATGCTAAGTGAAAGAAGCCAGTCAAAAAAGACCACATATTATATGAGCCCTCTTACACATCATGTCGCAAACAGGCAAATCTGTACAGTCAGGAAGTAGATTTCTGGTTGCCTAGAACTGAAAGGCTGAAGGGGGACAAAGAGAAATAACTACTAATGGGTATGGAGTTTCTTTTCAGAATTGAAAAAAATGCTAGAAAATGACTTTGGTGATGTATACAAACCTCTGTGGATATCCTAAAAAAACAATGAACTATGCACTGATAAATGGTGAATTGAATTGTATGTAGGCTGTACACCAATACATCTGTTAAAAATGCTTTGAGGATGGAATACCTGGGTGGCTCAGTCTGTTGAGGGTTCAACTCTTGGTTTTGGCTCAGGTCATGATCTCTTGGGTGGTAAGATGGAGCCCTGCTTTGGGCTCTGCGCTCAGCAGGGAGACTGCTTGAGTCTCTCTCTCCCTCTGCCCTTCCCCCCACTTACACACAGGTGCATGCTCTCCCGATCTCAAATAAGCACGTAATCTTAAAAAAGTGCTTTGAGGACATAAAAGGAACAGTTTCATCTCTTTAAGTTCCAGTTATGGAACTTAAGAATAGCTTAATTTAACTTAATAACTCTAATTCCATTTAAATTAAGTACTATGAGCAAAAATGCTGGGGCAGCAATGAGCAGGAGTCGTGTGGTAAGCAGTGTGTCATCCAGATGAGAGCATGGAGGAGATACAGGAGAAAGTCATCAGCTGTAAGTTTGGGAAGTGAATATGTGAGTACAACTTGGATGGTCAAACTGCCAAGGTGAAAGAGTTTATGTTTCGTTTTGTGTGTAATTTGGAGCAAGCAAAGATTTCTGAGGACAGAAAAATGGTGGTTGCTGAGGTGGGTGCTGTAGTGATCCACACAATATTTAATTAGTTTTAAGATCCAACTCAATTTTAATAAAGCTAATGCGTTTGAAGGGTGTATTTTAAGCAACCAAACTCTTAGAAAATCCATTATACAGTGTGGTCTTAATGTCTGGAAATGTGGGCAAATAGATCTAATAAATGCTTCACAATAAAAGATTATGTTGATGTATTGTCCCTTGGCACCCATGCCTGGTTTTAATGTATTCTCAAAAGTTGTGCTGAACCTAGTGCATTAGTGCAGTATTTTCATTTATTTGTGCATAAACATCTGTGATGTGTCACCTCTAATTTTTACTGAATGCCCTGCACATTTAGCATAACCCAGAAGAAATGATGAGGAGGGTTCAAAAGAGACATTCTTCTGCATTTATAGACTTTATAGCCACCCTGTTGTTAATATATCACTATTAATATCATTGCTTCATATACTCATAGTGCTATTTTATGATCCTCTCTCCTGCCATGTGTTTGTCTCAGTTATTTTAAATTTGGAGATAAATTTAAGTTTGCATGAAGGTAAAATCTGTGTTCTTAGTAACATACAAGGAAATGAAGGAACAGACAATGGAAAAGGAAGTATCTCACAAATTATTAAGCACTATATGTACTAAATCACAGGTTTATTTTCTCATAAATTTTCTAATAAATTTTGCCATTTTCTAATGGCAAATTGAGTACCCAAAAATCAGATTTGCAGTTTATGTAGAAAAGCTATTTTAAGAAGTCACTTCCCATTCTTTGCCGCTACAATTATATTTTGATTGTCTTTTTACATCTTAATTCTTTGCATTCAGGGTTGGAATAAAAATTGGAATAAAAATGCAAATAAATGGTGGTTTTAATTTATATTCAAAATGAATAATATCGACCTAACCTTGGTACTTTCTGAACACAAGAACAAGTGCTAAAGCCATTGTCTATGGATAAGGATTTAATTTTACTTTACACAGTCTTCAGAGTTATTACAGAGTCAATTTAAAAGTAGGAGCGCTACAATATAATAATAGTTGCTCGTTGGTGAAGCTTGCACACAGAATCCATAATGAAAATATCCAATTAATATTGCTCACTTATGGTACATGAGTTTGAAAGAGGCCAGCTTTGTAAGGGATTTTTATCAAGATTTCTTTAGCAGGAAGAGGGTACTAATTAAGGGAAGCAAGTAAATTTATTAAGTCTCGAGCTGGCAATTGGCTTGACACTGATGAATTTCCTATATCAAAAAATTTTTCAAGCCTGGAGCAGTGTGATACCCTCCCTTCTCCTTTTCTCTTCTGTTCATGTGTGTGTGTGTGTGTGTGTGTGTCAGGGTATAGGATATGAACTTGACTCTTTCCAATCTACTCCTTAAGAATGATCAAGTTTACTAGAGGGTATCATGCTTAGTGAAATAAGTCAATCAGCGAAAGACAACTATCATATGATATCCCTGATATGAGGAAGTGGAAATGCAACATGGGGGACTAGGGGGGCGGAAAAAGAAGAAAAGAAACAAGATGGGATTGGGAGGGAGACAAACCATAAGTGACTCTTAATTTCACAAAACAAACTGAGGG
>PISX010038456.1:0-10198 GCA_004024625.1 Mellivora capensis
CTCCAATGAAGACATACAAATGGCTATCAGACACATGAAAAAATGTTCATCATCACTAGCCATCAGGGAGATTCAAATTAAAACCACATTGAGATACCACCTCACACCAGTTAGAATGGCCAAAATTAGCAAGACAGGAAACAACGTGTGTTGGAGAGGATGTGGAGAAAGGGGAACCCTCCTACACTGTTGGTGGGAACAGGTAAATGGTTAAAGAAACCATGGTACATAAAAAAAAATACCATAGGATACTACTAAGCAATAAAAATGAACTTGATACACACAAAATTTTAGATGAGTCTCTAGAGAATTATGCTGAGTGAAAAAACCAATCCTCCAAAGTGTACATTCTGCATGATTCCATCTACATAATCCTCTTGCAGAAATGACAAATTATAAGAAAAGAACAGATTAGCAATTACTAGGGTCAAGAAAGAGGTAGGACATATTAGAAACAGATTCAACACACACACACACACACACACACACACACACACACACACTCTTTCTGATTCATCCAGAATGTCCCAAATAGGTGTTTTCATTTTATTGCAAGAGGACCAGGAGAAAAGTGTACATAAAATTATACATAGACAACGTAGGTGTCTTTGATAACAGTATTCATTCTCTTCGATCTTTCCTCCCATAACAAACAGCTGACTTCTTTCTTGGGGTCCACCTTTTAGGGACTACAAAGACCTTTCCATATAATATTATCACATAATCTCTCTTTTAAAATATTATTTGTGGTAGTTTAAGATGTGCCTCTGAGAGATACATTTTATGTATGTATGTATGTATGTATTTACTTATTTTATTCTTCTATTGAAGTGTAGTTGGCAGACAATATTACAGAGGTAATCTTATTTTAAACAGGGATTTTAAATTTTGATAACAAAAAACCAAAAGAATATATGTTGGTGGAATTGCTAGCACCAGGTTGGTAAGATTATGTGTGGCATTGGGCTTGTAGGGATATCTTTAAAAATCACACTGTGCACATCATTCTGTTCTGGAAAATGTGTGGATGCATCGTATACCGGCAAAATTGTGTGAATGGATCAGCGCAATCAATTCCTATGGCAGATGGTTCCTGACTTACGATAGTTCATCTTAACAGTTTTTCAACTTTACGAAAGTGTGAAAGCAATATGCATTTAGTAGGAACTGTACTTTTAATTTTGAATTTTGTTCTTTCCCAGGCCAGCGATATTTCAATCCTCTCTGGTGACGCTGGGCAGTGGCAACCCCCACTCGGCCACACAATCATGAGGGTCAACAATCAATACATTTACAACTGTTGTATACCAAACAACCATTCAGTTTTTCACTTCCAGTACAGTATTCAGTAAATAACATAGGATAGTCAACATTTTTTTTTAATGAAATAGGCTTTGTGTTAGATCATTGGCCAACAACTGTAGGCTAACATAGGTGTTTTGAGTACATTTAAGGTAGGCCAGGCTAAGCTATGATATTCAGTAAATTAGGTGCAATCGAGTGCATTTTTGACTTAGGATCTTTTCAACGTAAGATGGGTCTATCAAGATGTAATGCCGTTGGAAGTCAAGGAAGATCTGTACTGGGAAAAAAATTCAAATATGTCAATCTGATGATAAGTCAGGAGAATTATTAATGTCTACAAAGGGACATACAAGAAGTAGCATTCATAAGGCAAATGTAATGTTTTGTAAGGTGACCTGTTACTAAGGACATTATAAAGCAATCAATTCAGCTATAAGAAGACTTTTTATAGAAAATATATTAAAAAGAAAAGTAAAGCTAAGTACATCAGTTAAGCTGATCCTACTACCAACCAAAGACTAAAATAAGGTCCCCAGAGAATCCTAGATAAACTCAGAACATTTTGAAAAAAATATTTATTCAAGCAGTCAATTTCAATTCCTACATCTGTACTGGCTCACAGTAGAGCTTTCATTTATCAAACAAAATTAAAATTTTGTTTGATCAGCATTATGAAACCAGTCAAACTCCATATTTGAGACCCATTCAAATCTACCTGGCTGGGAGCAGAGGGAAGTTTACCAGGGAACATTGGGAGCTCACTTCATTTCCTTAATTCCAACTCCAAATGGTAGCTCTGTTCTCTTATTAACTTGAGGAAATCATGAAATCAGAGTGAAAACAGCATCAGAGGAATCCTGGCCATTGTCCCAGCTCCCCAGTTCCTGCCCCACTCATCACAGTTTTCATCGTCTACTGCAGAGACTCAGGAAGGGATCCTGTGAGCAGCTGTCCCAGGGGACTAGATATGATTTACTATGCAGGTTATTAAGTCTGATCCATATGAGTAGGAGATGGGCCCTAAGACTGGACAGTGGGTGGTATCTGTATTGCTTAGAATGCTTCAAGCCTTGGATCTCTGGAAAAACACAGAGAGAAAGATCATTTAACATTTCGCTTTTTCTTCTTTTTTTTTTCTGATGGTACAGTTCTTAACTCAGTGAGTTAGAGATGGGCAAGTACAAATAATGCTTTCTCAGCCTTCTTGAAATGCTAACCAAAGATAAAAATGTTATGCAGTGGTGCTTAAAATCTAATGCCATTTTGAAAACAAAAATCATGAATTCCTAAGTAAAAATAATTACACTGCAAAATAATACTACAAATGCTATACAGATAAAAAGAAGACATTTAAATGCAAGTAATCAGTCCCCTAACAGACTCCCTTCATTGGCGCATTTCTCCTCCCCACCTATTCTATACAAAGATTTGCTTAAGATGCTTATACTATTTTCCTTCTGGAATATTCTTTAGCTAGAGTGCTTCAGTAAGGATATGCATAAGGATAAGCTATAAATTGGAATGAAGGTTAGGAAGAGGATAACACAAGGTAAACAGCATGCAGATGAGATATTAACTTTAAGGAAAAGAAAATGAAAACATTTTCTAAATGACTTTAACATATTCTGAAACCTATAAACTACCATTCATCCATAAAATAGTAAGGTAATATACCTAAAAATTTCTGGTAAATATATATTGTATGCCCCATTTATGATATTGGTTTAAATGTTATTTTGAGGGGCACCTGGGTGGCTCAGTGGGTTAAAGCCTCTGCTTTTGGCTCAGGTCATGATCCCAGGGTCCTGGGATCGAGCCCCGCATCGGGGGGTCTCTGCTCAGCAGGGAGCCTGCTTCCTCCTCTCTCTCTCTCTGCCTACTTGTGACCTCTGTCTGTCAAATAAATAAATAAATAATAAAATCTTTTAAAAAAATAAATGTTATTTTGAATATTAAATTTAAAAACAAAACTACACAACTCTACAAGAGTCATCTTCCCTCTGTATATACATTATCTTTGAATAAGCATACAAACTTCCTCTACTAAGTTACCTCAATTTTATTTTATTTTTTTTAAGATTTTTATTTATTTATTTGACAGACGGAGATCACAAGTAGGCAGAGAAGCAGGCAGAGACTGAGGAGGAAGTAGGCTCCCTGCTGAGCAGAGAGCCCCATGCGAGACTTGATCCCAGGACCCTGGGATCATCACCTGAGCGGAAGGCAGAGGCCTCAACCCACTGAGCCACCCAGGTGCCCCTAAGTTACCTCAATTTTAAATTGAAAAGGCTAAATTTGTGATTTGCTGCTCACAGCCTCTCCACTTTTGACCTATTTTATCTTCCAATAGAGAAATCAATGGCAGGCACTTGGCTGCAGAGTTTGAAGACCCTGCTTAGCCATGCTTGAAGAATTGGTCTGAGCCATTAAATCCACCTCTCTCTCCCTCAATTCCAACACACACACACACACACACACACACACACACACACAGAAGAACAGATAATGTGATGGTAAACAATTTCCTACCAACTTTACTGGGGAAAAATAAGAAAATGTTCTTAATCACTAATATAATTTACGAACTCTTTCTTATGGGAAAGTATTCATAATGCTATTATTAGGATTAACGTTTTTCACTGCCTGAGAAACCTGCTGTCTCTAGCTTGCTTTCAGTTTTAAGAAGAAGAGTCTCAAGTCAATAAATGACCATATTTCATAAACAACATAATTACAGATATATTTATTTGCTTTTTGTTATTATTAATGACAACCATTTCCATTGAGATTAATTGCAAAATAACTTGGAAACTGACAGATACAGGGATTTGAGCTCTTTTAGATCAAGGACTATGTTAAAAAGAGAATTATTATCAAAGTTTGGTGTGCTTTTTATAGATTTCTTTAATAGTTTACAATGTACAGACTCTATTTTCATCTAAAGTAAGCTCCCTTTGTTGAAATCCTGAATCACAATTATCAATTCCAAAAAAAGGAAGGAATTAAGATACAAATAATTGTTTTTTTTCAGAGTATAATTTATTGAGTTGGCATCTGAGCTCAAATAATAATTTCAAACAATTTGGAAGCAGTTTTCATATAATTTCATGCTCTATGAAAAATCCATTTGGAAACCATTTGTGACATTTGTTATAAATAGTACATTTATACGTACATCCCTCTGTTTTTCCACTTTTCATCAACTTCTGCCTAACATATTTCCAAGGGGGGCAAAAGCCTGCCATCAGTCTAAAATCACTAGGACGTATGAGCTGCAATCATCATTCAGACTTCCATACCCTTATGTCCCACATGGGAATCTAAAGAATTACATTTAAAGGACCTATTGGAAGCTACATGATGTGATAAGCACTGGGTGTTATACACAACTGATAAATTATTGAACACTACCTCTGAAACTAATGATGTACTATATGTTTGCTAACTAAATTTAAATTTAAAAAAAAAAACCTATTGGAGGTTAGCAGTTGTGCTTCTCTACTGCAGAGACCTTGGGTTTCTCTGCACTTCTTTCACTTCTTTCAAAGGCTATCTGGGCATGAACTGAATAGGATATATGCTAAATGATAGGACTGTATCTTAAGCTTTGATAAGGCTAATATGCTGTTTTAATTGCTCTTTTGATGAGACAGAATAAAGTTTGAGGGAAGAAAGATATAGATGGACCAACATGGAGGTTATTTTTCCTTTAAAGTAAAACCAAAGGAAAATGAGAATGTTTTTCTTCCATTTCTTATTAATTGTATAATTCTAAATATTTATTCCTGCCACAACAGAACCCTATAGATTGTCCTTACTATCTGTGTGTTAAACATTAGCATAAACATACAGGAATTAGTAAGCAATTCATCAGTTTTTCCAGAGGGATAGCTCTGACCATGGTATGAGTTACTGACTTAGTTTCCTTGGTTAGTGAGTTCTGCTAGCTAAGCTCCATCCAGATTACAACCTTTATGGAGTTACACATATTGCTCTGTTCTAGGGTCTCATAACCTACATGGAAAGCCACTATATATGTTTTTATGTGTTAATGCGCTGCTGATCAAAACAGCTGAGAGTGTGTAACTGGATGAATAAAGATCCATCACTAGGAATAGAAAAGCCAATTATAACTACTGATTGTGGGTCAGCAGCTTCGTTTCTGCATACAGACAAAAATTATTGAAATTGACAGAAAATAAAATATGAAATGCCTTTCTGTAGGAATTTAAAAATCTGACAAAGGATAGGAAGTATGGGGAGGCTGGTTAATCACAAAACTATATAAAAACAAAAACAGCAGACATATAAAATGTATAAGCAGAAATATAAAATGCACAGAAAACATTGGTTCCTTGCATAGAGACTACTTAAGTGGGGCCAAAAAAGCCATTATTCTCCAGACTGCTCTGATTCTTCTCTACATTCATTGGGGACCACATTTTAGGACTTTATCCATCACAAATATAGGTATTACCTAGGGATTCATAATTTATTATGCAGGAAGGACATACTTTTATAAATTACCATAGCACAGAAATATTTTTTAACACATATAGGTTATCCCAAGAATGTTTTATTTGTATGTTTTTCACATCATGATAGTATTTTTGCCTTCAGCTATACAAGTCTGAGTGTGTTTTTTAGGGATTGGCATATAACAATAGGGTTATGGATGGGGATGAGATTAATAATTACCATGAGATTATTACCCATTAATCTATTCACTTATCAAAGGAGGGGTCTAGAATTATTGATGCCTTTCTCTCTGATATGGTATGTAAAGCTCCTGATTTCTTGCCTAGCCCAGAGGAGCATGGTATCAGAGATTGTTACTTTTTTTTAAATTCTTTTTTTAATAAAGATTTTTATTTATTTGAGAGAGAGAAAGAGAGCATGAGCAGAGAGAAAAGCAGAGGGAGAAGTAGACTCCCCACTGAGCAGGGAACCTGATGTGGGGTTCCATCCCAGGAACCTGGGATCATGAGCTGAGGTGAAAGCTGATGCCTAACTGACTGAGTCACCCAGGCATCCCACTTCCTTTTATCCTTATCTTCATTTGTATTTATAGGGTTGAAACATTTCAGTAGGCTTTGTGAAAAGATGAAGTTCAGCAACATTATGAAGTGCTTATTTTTTATCTCTCATTCATTCTACAAATGCTTATGGAGTTCCCAAGTGCCAGCTCTTATTACATTGATGTAATAAGCTCAGCCTACAGGTAGAACAGACAACAAATGAGGCATTCAATACGGTCTTTGGACTTTAACAGAGATGAGAAAGGTAGGCTAGAACTATTTTGAAACAACCTCAGAAGAGGGTTGGGGTAGAAGACAGTCCAGCTGGAGAGAGCAGACAGTACAAATCCCCACAGAAAGGAACAGAAACTATGGAACATACAGGGAACTGAAAGTACTCAAAGGATTCCAGGATCTAAGTGAATTATGTTAAAGTATCATTGCAGTGATATAAAATATAAAAATCAATCAAGACCCCAAATTGCTAAATCACTGGAAATCTGGATTAGCTATATAAATATAATTTTCTCATGAAAAAGAGGCTATGTGGTTTACACTATGGGCAAACTTGTCCTAGCTAACCATCCAGGCGATATAGCTAAAGGAATGGCTTTTCAGTGAGGTAAATCTAAAACTTCACAATCTCTCTTTTTAAATTATGCTAATGTTGTTACAGAGATGATTGAAATATTATTTTTATATTTATCCTGTAACTTTTTCCTTATAAAATAAACAAATTTAATAAAACATTTCAAAGTGATATATTATGTTCATAATAATTCATTATTTTATGGTATCTCTTTACTAATATAATTTATCCTTCACTGAACTTGTAATACCTTTCATATTAAATTATTCTCAGTATAATTTAGTTTGAGTCAGTCTAATGCTAAATGATGCTTGTTAGTAGCTGAAACTGCAGATTGGACACTGAGTAAGCAGAGAGGGATGCTGTCATTTTCTATAACGCACATAAACAGAGTTTATAGGCTAAGAACATTTATGTTTGTACATGGAAACAAAATAACTGCCTTAAAAGTATATTTATTTAAATATAATTTGACTTGATGATGTTTGACCTTTATTGAAAGCACTGCCATACAGAATAGCAAAAAGATATTTTTAACACAATTTCTTTGAAATCTTTTCCTTTGAATTTCTGACACTTTCTGAGATGATAAAGAACACTATCTTTCTAAACAGGAAAAAAATACCAGGTAAAGTAATCTGTTTTCATATTAATTTGAAAAGTTACATTTTGTCCACCAAACAACATTTGGGTCATTAAGAGATTCTGAGCATGAAAAGAAATAAAAAAAAAATTTTTTTAATCTAACAAGAAAGGAAAAAAAAAAAAGAGATTCTGAGCATGGCCAAAACAATCCTCTTCCTTCTCCTTCAACTTCTATATCTTGATGGAAAATTATTAAACTTCAAATTATTTTTCTTACTGGCATTTCTCCTTAATATTCTTATTAGGCTTCCAGGAAATTCTAACTTCTTGCTACTGTCTATTGTAACAAAATTGGACAAGCAGAACAAAACAAAGAAAATCATTGCAATTTGAGAATGACTTTTCATTCAGTAAATGGATTTCACCTCCAAGTCAAAATGAAGAATGATGATTTTCTGGAACATTTAAAAGACTAAGTACCCACAGAACAAAGTTAAAACCAGCAAAGTGGAGAATGGCTAATATAATTTATGACACATATCCTAAAACACAGAAGATTGTGATATAAAAAGAAAGTTAACAAATTCAAGGGAAAAAAAATCTCTAACCAATAGCTGACTTGCAAAGATACAAAATATGCCATAGACCAACAAAAAGCAGTTATTTAAGACTTCTCACATTACTGACCTTTTAAATTCAATTTGCTCATTAAGAATGGAATGTTAATTATGCTGACCAGTAAAATTAAGTGTAGCAATATATGAGTTGCTTCAGGTTTAAAGAACAAAACAAAACAGGTGACTAGTGGCTGATAGAATCAGATGATAGAAAGATAAAATTTGTACTAAGTTCAAAAAAACCTTTTTTCTCTTTTTTAAATTCAAGCCATGAGCACATGTTGCCAAAATACCAGATTCTGCACTCAAATACTCTGCCAAATGTTCATCTAAAAGGAAGGCGTGCAGTGATATCCAAGAGCATCATTGGATCAGATAGCCTTATAGTTATCCAATGTATTTGTGAGAAGAAAAGGAGTGGCATAGAAACAAAGGCAGAATCCGGCCAGCTCTCTGTCAGTTTAAAATGTGCACACACTCTTGGTTTTTACAGCATAGTGTGTGAGCCTCAAAAAACTGGTCTGTATCTGGAGAAGTCTACAAGTAATGTTCATGTAAAGACAGAAAGTACATTCCTTCCTTTTTTTTTAATAGGTGTCCAAAAGAAAAAAAAGCATTATCATTTGTGAAATGCCTTCCATAAAAATTTCCACCAAAACAAGTATTAATGTCAAAGCAAAAATAACCGCGATTCTTTCATGTAGACAAATATGAAAATTTTAAACTCGGGCACTGATTTGGAAATGGACATAACTGAAACAATTTTAGTTAGTTTACTTTCAAAATAGTGTTAAGTTCTGATGAATAGCACAATATATTGAAAATAATAGAAGAACTAGAAGGAGCCCTAACTTTTAATCCTAACTCTAACACTTTCTAAATGTGTGAACTTAAGGGAGTTACTTAAACATCATGTGCAAGAAATCAATTATGTTCATTAATTCTAGAAAAACAGTATATATTAAGCCATTACTGCATGTTTGAATGAAAGCTCTTTCTAAACAATACTGTCTGGCAAACGTAAACAATTCCACATTTTATAAGGTAAATGCAAACTTAAAAGACAAATAAATTTTCAAACACACACTCTAGAAATACTTTGCATTCAAACAGTGTATGGCCCAATGTACAATATATAAAATGTAAATAATATTTCATATGGTATTTTATGTAGATTGCTCCTGTAAGCATTTGCATGTGAGGAATAAAATTGAAATTATTTTAAAATGTTTTGTTATATACTCACTAAGTCACTATCATTATTGATTGAAAGTGGGTTTCTCGGTTGGGCAGTAACTGCAGTGACATGTTTTCTTTATTTTTTTATATTTTTTTATTTTTTAACTCTTTTTTTTAAAATTTCATTTCTTTTCAGCGTAACAGAATCCATAGTTTTACAACAACCCAGTGCTCCATGCAATGCGTGCCCTCCCTAATACCCACCACCTGGCCCCCCAACCTCCCACCCCCCGCCCCTTCAAAACCCTCAGGTTGTTTTTCAGAGTCCATAGTCTCTCATGGTTCATCTCCCCCTCAATTTCCCTCCACTCCCTTCTCCTCTCCATCTCCCCATGTTCTCCGTGTTATTTGTTATGCTCCACAAATAAGTGAAACCATATGATAATTGACTCTCTCTGCTTGACTTATTTCACTCAGCATAATCTCTTCCAGTCCCGTCCAGGTAGATACAAAAGTTGGGTATTCATCCTTTCTGATGGAGGCATAATACTCCATAGTGTATATGGACCACATCTTCCTTATCCATTCGTCCATGGAAGGGCATCTTGGTTCTTTCCACAGTTTGGCGACCGTGGCCATTGCTGCTATAAACATTGGGGTACAGATAGCTCTTCTTTTCACCACATCTGTATCTTCGGGGTAAATACCCAGTAGTGCAATTGCAGGGTCATAGGGAAGCTCTATTTTTAACTTCTTGAGGAATCTCCACACTGTTCTCCAGAGTGGCTGCACCAACTTGCATTCCCACCAACAGTGTAAGAGGGTTCCCCTTTCTCCACATCCTCTCCAACACACGTAGTTTCCTGTCTTGCTAATTTTGGCCATTCTAACTGGTGTGAGGTGGT
>PISX010038457.1:0-10192 GCA_004024625.1 Mellivora capensis
GACTTTTGTAGCAACATGGACAGGACTGGAAGAGATTATGCTGAGTGAAATAAATCAAGCAGAGAGAGTCAATTATCATATGGTTTCACTTATTTGCGGAGCATAACAAATAACACGAAGGACATGGGGAGATGGAGAGGAGAAGGGAGTTGAGGGAAATTGGAGGGGGAGATGAACCATGAGAGACTATGGACTCTGAAAAATAACCTGAGCGTTTTGAAGGGGCAGGGGGGTGGGAGGTTGGGGGAGCCAGGTGGTGGGTATTATGGAGGGCACGCATTGCATGGAGCACTGGGTGTGGTGTAAAACTATGAATTCTGTTACGCTGAAAAGAAATAAAAAAAATATTAAAAAAACCCTTTCATTTATAATGAAAATGTGTATTGGTATATATTTGGTGTGCATTGGTCTATATGTGTTGCTACTTTCATAAATGGAATCTCCATTGCAATTATTTACCTAATGGAAGTTATTTTTACTGTAGTGCCAAACGCCAGGTTTTAGAATGGGATTGGAACAAAAGAATGGAGATCCAAAGTTGAATTAACTTCGATACCGGTTGCTTTTTAACTTGTATTAAGTCAGCTCTTTAACTTATGAAATTATCTCTCATTTTAAAAAAAGATTTATTTATTTAGTTGAGAGAGAGAGGGAGACAAAGAGAGCAAAAGTGGGTTGGGGGGCAGAAGGAGAGAGAGAGAGAGGATCTCAAGCAGACTTCCTGCTGAGTGCAGATTCTGACCTGACTGGGGGCTAGATCTCACGACCTTGTGATTATGACCTGAACTGAAATAAAGAGCTGGATGCTTAACCGACTGAGCTGCCCAGGCACCTGAAATTATCTCTAATTTTGAATGCTTAGACTAGATCATGAGATCAAGGATTCTGTAAATTGAGAAGAATATTTTCCCCCCTGCTTTTACTGAATTGTGAATCTAATAAAACTTATTAAGAAGGGCCCCAATTTCTGCTATGTGGCTCCCAAGATTTTAAACACATATTTTAGAATGAATGGCTTAGGAAGGTGGTAATGTTACTTTAGAATTGATAAACTGTATATCTAAATATAAATGTAAAATACTCCTTATATGGATAAATTCCATTATTGATCTAATTTTGATGTTGTCTTTGAGTTTACCCTTTTAACTCTACCTGTAAAGAGTTATTTAAAAGACATGATAGGAATATCATAGAACTTTGTAGAAGTTATTTACAGAATAGCTTTGTAGAAGGGTACTTTACTTGGCCAAATTTCTTTTTTTTTCTTTTTTTTTTTTAAAGATTTTATTTATTTATTTGTGAGAGAGAGAGAGCGAGCACGAGCACAGGCAGACAGAGTGGCAGGCAGAGGCAGAGGGAGAGGGAGAAGCAGGCTCCCTGCGGAGCAAGGAGCCCGATGCGGGACTCGATCCCAGGATGCTGGGATCATGACCTGAGCCGAAGGCAGCTGCTTAACCAACTGAGCCACCCAGGCGTCCCTACTTGGCCAAATTTCTAAGAGAGGACACATTTAGATTTATATACCGCACGTGCACACACACACACACACACACACACGTGCGCACATACTGCTTCATGGTATATTCCAAAAAGAACTGATAGTTTAGGAGATATTTAAAAAACTAGGATCTTTTTTAGGCTAGTCTTAGGTTAGTCTTATAGTTCCAACTCAGTAACATTATTTATGATCCATAAATTTAGAATGTTTAGGAGAATTTGTGTCAAAATTTTAGACAAAATAATGCACAAAATAGTTTTATTTGTGTATGCAGGAGAAAGGGGCTGTTGAAAAAGTTGGCATATTTCTACTTGGCTTTTCTGCCCTGAAACAGCCTTGAAATTCTGGATAATACAAATAATCATACAATTTGCTTTGGATGTTTGATTATGGGGATATTGTTCCTACACTGAGAGCGTGACGCTTTCAATCATGTCTTGGATTTGTAAATATAGAAACAATGTTCTTAACATAGTGTGCTTTCATTTAGAAGCAGAGCCAATTACATAGGTTTTGTTCTTTGTCTGGAGATGATGGTATGCTAATCAGGGCTAGACAAAAATATCTGAATCAAGGGAGAAATAACTGATGAGAAATGAGAAGGCCCTCATGGCCCAGGAACAAGGTCTCTTCCAGTGCTTCAGTCTGTTGTTACTGGGTGAATGGCATCCCTGGGAGTTGGAGACAAAACAAGAGGGATGGAGGGAGTAAGGGTAGAGGAAAAGAAGATGTGAATCTGGATTAAAGGCTGGCTCACATATCCACAATCGATTTGAAAAAAAGTAGAATTCTCCTAAGAACCATTGCCCTGATATGCTTTGTTCAACTTCACAATTAAAATGATCTTGTTAAAATATTACAAACCAGTGGTTGTCAACTAGGCACAATTTTGGCAAAGTATGAAGACACTTTTGGTTGTCTTGAGGTGGGGTGCTATTGGTGTTTAATGGTCAGAGGCCAAAGATACTGCTACACATCCAGTAATACACAGGACAATCTTCTACTATAACAAATTATCCAGCTCAACATATCAATAGTGCTGAGGTTAAGAAAACTAGCCTCGGGTCATATTTTTAGTAGGTGCTTATTGGTGAGACTACTGCTTTGTTCAAAGCAATTTGTCCAAGTCTTTTATCAACATATGTGATAGAGAAGGTGATGGTAGTACTATCTTTCTTTTTTTCTGATTGTGTATTACTTTACTTTACCCTTTCCTATAATGAGAGGCAACATGGCAGGGGAAAAGGTACCCATGGGCTTTGGAGTGACTGATTCTGTAATGTGATGATCATAAAAAATATATCTCAAGAATGTATGAGAGAATTAAATGAAATTATAGGTGTTAAGGGCATATAATGAACACAAATATTAGCTCTTACTCTGTTAGAAGAAGACCTTCAGAAAGTTAACCTCAGCAAGCTTCCATTTTCAGTTGAATAAATTAGAGATAGTAATAGCTTGTGGAGATACAGTGAGGACTAATCGTAAGTGCCTCACCAATTGTTTGACACAAACAGGCACTCAAGGCATAATAGCTATTGTTGTTATTTTTATCATGACAGTTCATTTCCAAAAATATGTCTAAGAGCACAGTCAAAAGTAGGTATTACTGGAGGCAGTGGGGAGAACAAGAGAATATGAACTGAGGTGAGAGAAACCTGTAGTTTTAGCCCTGGCAAAGCTGTGTAATTTTAAACAACATGGTTCCCAGTTTCCAATTTGAGCCCTTTCATAGTTCTGGTGCATATCAAGTGCAGTAGCCATTGTGGAGTGCCTGGCACAGAGCCTGGTATATACTGAGTGTTTAGAAAGTGGTAGTTTCTCTTTCTTCCTGGCCCAAGAGACTTCATCTATACTTCATGAACTAGAACATTGTTTTAACCTAGGATCCATTGGAAGCAGAGGCTGAAGTGAAAGATGATGTGTGGGATATTTTGGAATGTGATTCCAGAGAGCAATAGTGAAGAAATTGGAAAAAGGGAAAACCAAGGCAAGGAGATGCTAGTGTGTAGTCTCTGCTTGGACGATGGTACTCAATTCTTTGGTATGTTCCAAGAGCCTAGGAGAATTTTCCTTTTCTTTATCATGTCTTTTGATGAGCAGAAGTTTTAATTTTGAGGAAGCCCAATTAGCCAATTAAAAAAAAATTGCTTAATGCTTTCTGTGTCCTAAGAACTCATTGCTTACCATCAGATCAAAAAGATAATCTTTTGTTTTCTTCTAATAAATGTTAGAGTTTTAATTTTTATGCTTAGGTCTGTAATTCACTTTGGATTAATTTATGCGTGAGAAGTAGGAGCTGAGATGATTTTTTTTCTCTCACATGAATATATAGTTACAACACCATTTACTAGGGAAAAAAAAAACAACTCTGATCATTTCCCCATTGATATTTGGTGTCTTTGTCAAAATCAGTTGGCTATACATGTGTGGGTCTGTTGTTGGATTCTGTGTCCTGTTCTGTTATCTGTTTTTCTATATTTGCACCAATACCCCATTGTCATGATTACATCTTTATAGTAGGTATTGAAATCAGTAGTTTAAGTTATTCAACATTGTTCTTATTTTTCAAAATTGTTTTGGGCACTGTTAGTAATTTGAATTCCCTATAAATTTTAAAATCCGCTTGCCAATTAAAAAACTGTTCAGATTCTATTTGGGTTGTATTGACTCTGTAGATCAGTTAGGGGAAGATGATATTTAATAATATTAATTCTTCCAAATCATGAAGCCTTTATTATATTTTTTCTGTGGAGGTTTTTCCTAATAAAGGCATTTAAAATGACGCATTTCCCTTTAAACACTGCTTTTGTTGCATTCTATAAATTTTGCTATGTTGTGTTTCATTATCATTCAATTAGGAGTATTTTCTAGTTTTCCTTGTCATTTTTCTTTGGATGATGCATTGTTTAGAAGTGTATTATTTGACTTTCAATTTCTTGGGATTTTTTTAGATGTCCTACTATTATTATTATTTAATTTGATTTTTCTTATTCTGAGAATACTATATCAACCTTTTGAAGTTTATTGAGACTTTGTTTTTTATTTTTTAAGATTTATTATTTATTTTTAGAGTGAGTGAGAGAGAATGAGCATGCATGAGCAGAGGGAGGGGCAGAGGGGGAGAGAGAGAGAGAATCTTTAGCAGACTCCCTGCTGAGTGGGGAGCCTAACGGGCTTGATTTCAAGACCCTGAGATCATGACCTGAGCTGAAGTCAGATGCTTAACTGAGTCACCCATGCACCCCTGAGACTTATTTTAGGGCTTAATATATAGTCTATTTGAAGAATATTCTACGTACATTTGAAAATAATGTGAATTCTGAACTTCTTGGGTATTGCTAAATATTAGGTCAAGTTGTGAATAGTATTCAGATCTTCTGTATCCTCATTACTTTTTAAAAATCTCTTTGTCCTATCAATTACTGAGAGATAAATGATAAAATATTTAATCATGATTGTGGATTTGTGTCTTTTTCCTTTTTTTTTTTTTTAGTTTTATAAATATCTGCTCTATATATTTTTAGGTGCATGTACACATTTAGGATTATAATGCCTTCCTGGTGAATTAGCTCTTTTTTTTATTACAAAATACTACTACTTGTCCCTGGAATTATGTATAGTTTTGAAGTCCACTTTTGTGTAAATCTAGTGATTTTAAATTCTGTTTGCATTGTCACTTTCTCTCTCTCTCTCTCTTTTTTCTCTCAACTGATTTGTATCTTTATATTTAAAGTGTGTGCTTTGTCTACAGCATGTAGTTAGGTCTTGATGTTTAGTCATTCTGAGTCTCTTCCTCTTAACTGGAGAGTTTAATCCATTTACATTGAATGTACTTATGTATGGTTTAGTTTATATCTGCCATTTTGCTATTTGTTTTCAATTTGCCCCATCTATTTTTGGTTCTTCTTTTCCACCCTTGTTTTTATTTAATCTAGTCTTTTTTAAAAATTCAGTCTTATGTTTTACATTTTCTGTTGTTCTTTCCGTTTATTTATTTATTGATGGGTGCTCTAGGAATTACAATAGACACCCTTAACTTACTATGGTCTACTCAGAATGAAGATAATATAAATTATCTCATATAAAATGTGAGAAAATTCAATATTACAAATCCACTTATATCTCTTTCTCTTTTTTGCTGTTGTTGCTATATATTATTTTGCTTTACATATGTTATAAGCCCCCATGTTATTATGTTATTATTTTGTTTTGAACAGTATGTTGTCCTTTAAGGAAATTTAAAAAAAGAAAAAAAAGGTAGATCTTTATATATATTTACCCATATATTTACCATATGTGGTACATCTTATGCCTTCATATAGATCCAAGTTTCCATCTGCTATCATTCCTTTGAACCTGGAGATTTATTTATTTATGTATTTCTTTGTTTGTTTGCTTGCTTTTTTAGTGTTTCCTATAGTGTAGGTCTACTGTTGAAAATTTTTCTCAGCTCTAATCTGAAAGTTTCTTTATTTTATCCTAATTTTGAAAGGTTTTCTCTAGACATATAATTCTAGTTGGCCATTGCTCTTTGAGCTTTATGAGATGTCCTTACATTGTGTCTGTTCTCCACTGATTCTGTTGAGAAGTGAGTCATCACTATTGCTGTCATCCCATATGTGATATGTCATTTTTCTCTTACCTTTGATTTTGATGTGATTAGGTATAGTTTTCTTTATATTCCTCTTGCTTGAGGTTCACTGAACTTCTTGGATCTATAAGTTAATTTTCAAATCAAACTTACCCTAATTACAGTAAAACTTAGTGACTCGAAACAATAACATCTATTAACTCACAGTTTCTGGAGGTTGGGAATCTGGGTTAGAATCTTGACCATTATCTTGATTATACAGACATCTTTGTTTTATTTCCAGCTTCAGAGGAAAAGCTTTCAACATTTCACTATTGACTATGATGTTTGTTGTAGGGTTTTTTTTTTTGTTGTTGTTGTTGTTGTTATTGTTTTTTCTAAGGTATCCCATATCATCTTTAGGAAGTTCTCAAGTCCCATTCTATCTAGTTTGCTGATGGTTTTTAATATGAATAGAAATTTCATTTTATCAATGTTCTTTCTACATTTATTTGAGTGATTCTTTTTCTTTATTTTGTTAATATGTTGAAGTATAATGACTGTCTTTAAAAAAATTAAACCAACTTTGTATTCCTAGAGTAAATCCAGTTTGATCATTATGAATTATCTTGATTTACATATCTGGATTCAGTTTACTAATATTTTTATCAGGATTTTTTTCATCTATATTCATGGGAGAGACTGATCTGTAATTTTTTTCTTATAACGTCCTTGTCAAGTTTTGTGTCAAGATTATTCTATTCCCATAAAACAAGTTGGCATGTTTCCCCCTTTTTTCTCTTTTCTGAAAGAAAACAGCAAATCTTATTAATAAGTGGCAAAGCTAATATTCAAACCATGAAGGTTGGCTTCAAAATCTATGCTTTTAATTACAGTGCTTTGTTGACTTTCCTCTTAATTCCTCTCTTTCTTTCTCAGTATGCATATCCCAAGCCTCAGTTCTCCCTGGGAAACACAAAGAGTACCATCTAACACCGGCATATGCAATACTTTGCATTAACGGAGAGAAATCCTGAGATTGGGGCCCAAAACTTTTCTAATGGGCAGTAAACATGACTGTCCTTTGCTCTGGACAGGCCTTTTTTTAGTTTTGAAATGCATCACACACCTGGTACCTTCAGAAACTGTACACATAGTGTTTCCCCTGCTAAAACTACCTTCTCCAAACCCAAGTTCTTGACAGTTCATCCCTAAGATGTCAGTCTAAGTACCTCTTCCTCACGGAAGACTTCTTTGACTTCAGTGGTTTGGGGAGGTCACTTTCTTCATTAGTGCTCTTTTTTTGCACACCTTTCTTCTTCTCTGTAATATATAATTACAACTGTAAGGAAATAATTCACTGTGTAAAGTTTGTGTCTCCAACTTGAATATAAACTCCTTGAGGGTAGAGACTGTGTCATTCTTATTCATGGCACCTAACACATATTTATTGAATGTCTGAATTCTCTAAGTTTCTTTTTTTAATTAAAATATTTTAAAAATATTTTATTTATTTATTTTAGAGAGGGATTACGCACAAGCAGGGTGGGGGTGGGGTGGGTGAGTGGGGCAGAGGGAGAGGGAGAAACAGACTCCCGGCTGAGCAGGGAGTCCAAAGCAGGGCTCCATCCCAGGACCCTGGGATCATGAACTGAACCAAAGGCAGATGTTTAACTGACTAAAGGCACACATATATTACTGCAGTTTTGTGGATGGATAGAAGGGTTGACAACATAATACATATTTTTACTTTTCCACAAGATTCCACTAAGTTCATCTCTTGATCTACTTTTTGCTTGCTATTACTACAACAACCTCACTTGACCTTCATACACGTGTATCTATTGGCTTGAGTCTCTCAAAAAATGGGAGGGAATAGGGCTAGGAAGGAAGTTGGTAATGAAAGGTAGCCTGGATCATGGACAGTAGAGACACCAGAAATAATAAAGAGTAGTATATTGTATATGCTATAATATATAATAATAGTAATATATAATAATGCTATAATATATAATAATAATACATAATAGTAATAGAGTAAATAGCTAATATTTACTGAACACTTAATATATGCCAGGCACTGCAGTAAGTACTCTATACATCTTCATTTAATCTTCATGGCATTATTGTAATATAGTTCTTATTATCACCATTTTATAGGTAAGAAACTGAAACTTGAAAAGACTAAGTTACTCTCTTAAGGTCACAGAGCCAGTGAGTGGCAAGGCTAGGACTTGAACCCATGTCAGCATGACTCCAAGAATCCACGCTCTTACCTACTGAACCATAGACTGCCTTATATAATTTCCACTGGTTGTCAAAATATGGTGAGAATCCTCAGGAAAGAGATTATAAAGTGATTTCTTTGATCTAATTTCAGTTCTACAGTGACAAGCAAATCTTTGTGATAAAGAAAATATTCAGATTTAGAACTGCAAGTGCCTTTCTAGCTGGCTCAAAATTATTTGGCTTTGTGATGGGGTTAGTTCTATGATTCTAATTAAACTTTTTCAGTTTTCTTAACGGTTGGTTAATCTTAAGCTTTAAAAAAGAAATCGTAATTTAGCAGCTCAAAAGATGAGTTTACCACTAAATGCACAAATATAAGTATGTATAACTTTTTCATGAGAAAACTCAGTCAAGTTCTTGGGTAAAAGACATTCCTTCAGGGACACCTGGGTGGCTCAGTTGGTTAAGTGGCTGCCTTCGGCTCACGTCATGATCCCAGCATCCTGGGATCGAGTCCCACATCGGGCTCCTTGCTTGGCAGGGAGCCTGCTTCTCCCTCTGCCTCTGCCTGACAGTCTGCCTGACACTCTGTCTGCCTGAGTTCGCTCTCTCTCTCTCTCTGACAAATAAATTAAAAAAAAAAAAAAAAGACATTCCTTCAACATACACTGCAACAGCAGTGTAATGACTGCTCACCAGAAATTCCAGTGTCACTAAAAATTCCTACTTCGGATAAGATTAAATCCTTTATTACTCTGGTTATTGTAGAGAGGGTGCCAAGACAGTGAAGTCTTATGAAAGACATTTATTTTTCCATGGAATATGTTAATATTTATTTAATTAAGCTCATAACCCTTTGTTTAGAATGTATTTATAGAAAAGGGAGAAAAACAGACTCTGCAATTAGTTTTCTTGTATCTAGGACAAGCTTGTTATAACAGTCATGGGACACATTTTACGGGTGCTATTTCGGCATTGACTATTTTGAAAACTAGGAGAAAAATGCTTTAAAGTCAATACTGTCCAATTTAAAAATACTGAGTTGGACCATATACCATAACATATATTTAACCACTTCCAATTTCTTATGAATCAGGTATGTGCACTGACTTTCCGTTTTAGAGATGGCTCAATTATCTTGGTATTCTTCCATTTTTAATAGATGTCTAAAAGGATTATAAAACTGTTTTTCTCTTCTCCTTTCAGAGGCCTACTGAGACCATGACTGCATCTTAATGTCCCTTGGGCTCGCCATCCTGTTTATGATCATTTTGACTCCTAGGGTATGACTCAGCATTAGTGGTTTGGCTGACTGTCCTTTAGGGCTGTCAGACCTCGGTAACTCTCTTCCCCTCCATTTCCTCTCTTCCCTCCCTCGCTCTTAAAAACTGGGATATAAGAGAGATAATATACAGTAGAAAAGTGTAGGCTACATAAGAGTTACAACCGAGTGTTATGGGAAGACAGAAGATAGACCAGGCTTAGGGAAAATCAAGGGGACTTGCTGCATGAGGTGCCATCAAATTAGACAATTTAGACACAGAGATCAGAGGAAGGATTTCTAGCTTGTGCAAAGACATGTGGTGTGTAGTTCAAGTATTTGATAAGTGATTAAAAATATTAAAAAAATAAAATAAGTACATATTTAATTAAAGTGAGAAAACCACAAGTTTTCTTGAGTGACTTGAGTTATTGGCTAGGTCTTAGATGGGAACAATTTTCCGTACACAAAACCTCTGACAGATCAGTTATTTGAAGAAAGACTATATTTTCCCTTTAGCTCTTTTTTTTTTTTTAAGATTTTATTTATTTATTTGAGAGAGAGGCAGTGAGAGAGCATGAGCGAGGAGAAGGTCAGAGGGAGAAGCAGACTCCCCGTGGAGCTGGGAGCC
>PISX010038458.1:0-10171 GCA_004024625.1 Mellivora capensis
TAAGGAAGATGTGGTCCATATACACTATGGAGTATTATGCCTCCATCAGAAAGGATGAATACCCAACTTTTGTAGCAACATGGACAGGACTGGAAGAGATTATGCTGAGTGAAATAAGTCAAGCAGAGAGAGTCAATTATCATATGGTTTCACTGATTTGTGGAGCATAACAAATAACACGGAGGACATGGGGAGATGGAGAGGAGAAGGGAGTCGAGGGAAATTGGAGGGGGAGATGAACCATGAGAGACTATGGACTCTGAAAAACAACCTGAGGGTTTTGAAGGGGCGGGGGGTCGGAGGTTGGGGGAGCCAGGTGGTGAGTATTGAGGAGGGCACGCATTGCATGGAGCACTGGGTGTGGTGCAAAAACTATGAATTCTGTTCCACTGAAATGAAAGAAATTTCAAAAAAGGAAATAAAAAAAAGAATATATAGAAGAGACTTCTACAGTGAAGAATAAAATAACTTGAAAGTGAAAACTCACTAAGATTAAAAGCAGTTAGACACTGCAGAAGAAATGATTAGTGATTTAGAAGACACAGCAATAGAAACTTTATAAAATGAGACTCAGAAAAGTACAAGTAAAAATAGTCAACAGAAAAAAGAAAGAAATGTGAAAACTGTGAAGTTAAAAATGCCAAATGATTAAAATACACATAATCTGAATTCCAAAAGGCAAAGAGAAGGAAAAGCAGGAAAAAAAGCCTAGAAATAATGGTAGATAATTTTAAAATTTTGATGAAAATCAACTCACAGATACAAGAAACTTAACGAAGTCCAAGCAAAGTAAAGATGAAGAAAGCTACATAAAAACATCCTATAATCAAATTGTAGAACATCAGCGATAAAGAGAAAATCTTAAATACAAATTTACAAAGGAACAAAAGAATGGCAGCAGAATTTACATCATAAACCACACAGGCCTCAAGACAATGGATCAACATCTTTAAAATAGGGACTGAAAACCTGTCAACTTAGATCTCTATACCCATCAAAAACGTCCTTCAGAAATGAAGGCAAGATTTCTGGCTTCCACTTTGGATATAGAGAGCCAAAAAGAGTGTCTTCTCATCCTTAGAAAAAGAAAAAGATCAATAATCTACAAAACATACTAAAGAGCTGAGGTCACAGGACAATAAATTAGCCTGAAGTCTAAGGAGAAAATAACCTCCAGAAAAAGATGGGGTGAGACTTGCTTATCTAGAAAACACACAGGGGATTATACATTATAGAAGATATCTATATATCTATATATAGATATATAGATATATCAATATATCGATATAGATATAAAAGATATATATTATACAAGGAAATAAAAATTAGGTAAATTTTTTAACAAAGTGCTAAATGCTGCGTGTAGGCTAGCATGAAAGTATGGAACCCATAGAATCACAAACACAGGGAAAGGCTTAACTCATTGGCAGGTTCTTTCCCCACAGACTCTACCACATACTTAAAGGATTGGGAACAGGGAAAGAAACCAGAGAAAGCCTCTTGTGTAGAGGTCTAGAAGAGGAGAACAGAAACTATTGTTTTTGGAAAAGTCACAAAGCTGCTCTGGTCCTTCTATCTTTTCTCCCATACAGAAAAGAAACAACAACAACAACAACAAAATAAAAACAAAAATGAAACAAAAAAACCCTTAAGCCACTGATGAAAGAACATATTACTAACAGGACACATGAGAATACTCATGAAAGCTAGAAGAAGGGAACAGAAAATAAAACTCTTCTATCCCTGAGGGAAAGGCAGGAAAATATTGTGAATTCAAATCATTAGAGGACCATCATTGGAGACGGAGCAGGATCCTGAGAAGGCTCACACCCTAAGACCCAGGTATACCTGCTCAAGGAACATAACTGCCTAAGATGGAGCCTCAGCCAGGACTAGAGAGAATTCTCTCTTCTACCAACACCAACACCTGGCTAGCCAACAGGGTCAATGTACCAGAAAAGTCTAATGAGGAAGTTTCTCATATTCACTGGTTTACTACTTTGAAGGTTCTTCCTTGGTTGAGGCAGATTCAGGAGAGGGGTGGAGGCAAAAAACAAAAACAAAAAACATTCTTTAATGAATGATAGAAGTCAAATGGAATGTGGAAAGTAATAGAGTGCGGAGGAGGCTTACTATGAAAGAGAGAAGCTAGATGGTGCTAGAGAGAACAATATGTCAGGAAGAGGGGTTTACAGGATCAACCCAGTACGTCCATTGAACAAGAAGCCATTACCAATGCTTTTTTGAATCCTCTTATTCTGCCCTTGAAAAATTACAGTGCCATTTTTTGTTTGCAAAGTTCTCAGCAATATTCTCCATCACCCTATGGAATTGGGACCTCAGAATTAATCGCCATGCATTCAAGTGATATATTACAGTTTAGATATCTAAACCTTGTCACTAAAAATAATTATCAAAGTAAAGAATATTTATAAATATTTAGCATTATATATCTGCACTCTAGTATGAGAAAACTTGAATTCAAATGTTAATATTCAGAGTTGGTCTTATGAAAAACAGACAAAAGCAAAATTTGTCACCACCAATGGCTCTTTCTTCATAATCCTCATACTTACCTGTCATTTCTCAACCACTGGAATGACAAACACCATCACATGGCCCCAGACTACCCAGGCTCCTTTACTGTAGCTCTGTACTGGCTTAGTCTTCCTAGATATAACTCTGATTCATGGTCTTATCTTTCCATATTTCCTCCACTCAAAGAGCCTCAGTGGCTTCGTAGTCCTGAAGAGGACCTCTTTCTAATTATATTAACACAAGGAGGAAAACTGATTAAATTTATTCATATGAACATGCTAATGACCAAAAAAAGTAGAATGTCTCGTCCATCCCCAAAGCACATATAATTTATTGGAGATTATTCTCTTAGATAAATGGAATTATCTTTCAGTGGTAGAATATTATACCTTAATGAAGACTCAGACTAGCAAGGTAAAGAGTTAGAAAAATGAAATTTTTCTATTTTTAGTATTTTTTAGGATATAAGTTTCTTAAGGTTTTTAAGAATTTAAGGTTTTTAAGAATTTAAGATTTTTAAGGATCTTAGAATTATGAGAACATCTCAATGAAGTAAAATTCTTGGATAAGAAAGGCGAAAGACAAAGCAGTTTAGTAGATCTGACTCCCTGAACACAGCTAGATCTTTGATCTACAGCAATGAAACCTGATTGTGTGTGTGTGTGTGTGTGTGCGCTTGCTTGGTTTTGTTTTAGGTTTTGTTTTTTGTTTTTTGTGTTTTTTTTTTAAATTAAGTAGGTTGTTTCATAGAAAGCCTAGGGAAAGAAGAAAACTATGAGGAATTTAGTTTGTAAAGCACCAATAATGTTTTCTCTTTAAAGAACAATATATAGAGTTTTCATCTGACATATTACCATGATGAGCACAAGTTGGAAAAAAATTCTCTTTTGGCTCAATGTTAGAGAACATACTACTAATAAATATTTAACACTTGTGGAATTCTAAGAGATGCCTAAAAGGCATTTACAATGAGTCTGCTAATTTTCAGAAGTAATAACTCAACCTTGTTTACATGCAAAGTTTGTACTGCACATGAAAGAAGGAACACAAAGGTCTTAGCATCACTCAGTCCTACCCAGGAAAGACTACTCCAGACTGAAAAAAACTTATCTAAGCCTGATAGGAGAAAAATAGAGAACAGAGGAAAGTCCTCCTTCCTCTAAGAAGGAATGGTGAGAAGGATTAGTGAATTTTTTTCAGCTGCTATTTTACTGGTTCATCACAAATACAACTAGGAGGACCAATTTTTTTCAAGAAACAAAGGAAATTCCCCCACTTATGTTTTAGTTTTTATATGTTAAACATTTCTCATTATTTATTTATAAAATAATACATCATAGTCTTCACTATAGGGAATCTGAAGAAACAAAGACATGGTCTTTGCCTTCAGAGGGCTAAAAATCAAGAAACAACTATTTGTTGATTTAATTTAAGCTTTGGAATTTGAATATGGGTGTTTACTATAAAATCTATGATTATTCATGTCTTCCAGCCATATCTTCTCACATTATCTGCAAAAGACTTAGTATCTATGTGGAGATGCTGAGTGAGAACTGGTAAGAAGGTTCTCAACTCAATATCTGAGGTTCCACCTTGAAAAGGCAGGAAAAAAGCAAATTACCCCAAAATAATCAAAATAAAGGAAAAATAAAGACAAAAGAAGAAATAAATAAAACCTATAATGGACAGTAAATAGGAAAAAAAATTAACCAAAAACTGGATTTTGAAAATCAATGAAATTGATAAAGATATAGTCAAACCCACCAAGATAAAAAGAGAAAACACAAATTATCAATTTGAGGAGTGAATGTGGAGATTATAAACCCATGAACATGATAAAGACAATAAGAAAATATTACACAAAATTTCAACATAGATGAAATGCACAAATTTCCTAAAAGACAAAATTACTAAAGTTCATTTAAAAAGATAAATGACCTGAATACTCCTATACCTTCCAACAAAAAAATTCAGGCCCAGATAACTTCACTGGTAAATTCTACGAAACATTAAAAAAAAAAAAAAGTCAATATTCTAAAACTTTACCAAACAATAAGAGTGGCAGGAACACTTCCCAGCTCATTTTATGAAGCCAGCATTACTCTGATATTAAACCCAGACAAAGATATTATGAAAACAACAATAATAAAACTATAGACCAATATCCCTTGTGAGTACTGATGCAAAAATTCTCAACACAATGTTGTTGAATTGAATCTATAAAAATAGGATCACACATAATAAAGTGGAATTTATCTCAGGAATGCAAGGCTGGTTCACCATTCAAAAAATCAACCAGTGTAATTCACCATGTCACAGCCTATTTATTTCAACAGATACATAAAAAGTATACCTTCACCATAAAAAGAAATTAACTCATAATGGGTCATAAGATTTAAATATAAAATTTAGATCTAATCCAAACTACATCTAAACTAAACTAAATCTAAAATTATAAACATTTTAGAAAAGACATAGAAGAAAACCATTGATTTAGGCAAATATTTCTTAGATAAATCATGAAAATCATAATCCAAAAAAGAACAATTGACACATTTGATTTCATTGAAACTAACAACTTCAGATCTTTGAAAGAATAGAAAGATAAGTCAAAGAAAAGAAGAATGTATTTACACATTATCTGATTAAAGACTGGCATCAGAATGTATAAAAAGCCTTGATCAACAAAAACAAGAAAACAATCTAATTAAAAAATGACAAAAGATTAAACAGATATATTACCAAAGAGATACAAATGGCAGAAATACCACATGAAAAGATGGTTAACATTATTAGTTATTAAGAAAATGCATGTTAAAATCATAGTGAGATCCCACTATGCACCCATTAGAATGATTAAAACTTTAAATATAACAATAGCTGACCACACCAAGTACCTATGAGAATATACAGCACTAAAACTCACTCAGTTCTATTTGGAATGCAAAACGGTATGGCCACTTTGGAATACAGTATGACACTTTCTCATAAATTTAAACATATATCTACCATATGATCAAGAAATTCCATTCATATGTGTTTTCCCAAGAGAAATGAACACTAAAGCTCATATGCAAAATCCTTTCGGCAAATATAGCAGCTTTATTCATAAACAATAAATCTGAGAACAACCCAAATGCACTTTGGTGGTGAATAAACAAATTGTGGTACAACTATACAATTACTTATCACACAGCAATAAAAAGGAGAATACTATTAATATGAGCAATAACATGAATCAATTTTAAATGCATTATGCTAAATCCAAAAGCCACAGAATGTTAGACTCCATTTATATGATGTTCTGAAAATGGCAAAACTATAAGGACAGATACCTGGAGGTGGGAAGGGGGTTGAGCTCAAAGGCCCATGAGGGAAGTTTTGGGTTGATGGAACAACCTTGATTGTGATGGTAATTGAACAACTTAGGCACACATCAAAGCTCAGAGAACTGTATACTTGAACAAGTGAATTTTACTATATGTAAATTATAGCTTAATAAAGCTGACTGAAAAAAAAAAACAGTTAACTGTGTAGTTCATTACAAATAGGTGTATACCTATAGGACAAATTTTTTTTGTGCTTAAAATTTTTTTTTAAATTTACCAAATAAAAAAGTGTATATACCTCTTGACTATAATTACCTGTTCTTGGAATCTTTGATACATATGTTAACTGGCAACACATGGAGACATAAGTATAAGCATGTCTATTACATTGTTGTTTGGATTTGGGAAAACCACCAAATTAATTATTAAAAATAAAGGACTAACTGACCATTAGGGGGTGCATACTATATATAATGTTTGTGTATTTATACACACAATGGAATATTGTGCTTTTAAATTGCAGAGTAATATATACAGTATGATCCCTTTGGGGAGTTAAAAAAGAAAGAACAAAAGAGGAAAAAAAGGGAGAGAGAGAAATTATTAACACAGAAAAAAGGCATGAAATATACACCTGACTACATTTGTCACCACAAGAGGGTTGATTTAAAAGGAGATAAGAGGACTACACATTTCTGTATTATTTGACTTTATAATAATCATAAATTGCTTTTGGAAATGAGTAAATCTATCTTAGTAATAATAATTAAATGAGGCATCTTTTAAAATATCATACCAAATAGAGTTCATATTAATGAAGCCAACACCTTGATATTCGGTACAGTGAGCTTTAATGTATTAGACTACTCGCAGCATCATGGTCAAGAGCATGGACTGGGGGCGCCTGGGTGGCTCAGTGGGTTAAGCCTCTGCCTTCGGCTCGGGTCATGATCCCAGGGTCCTGGGACTGAGCCCTGCATCGGGCTCTCTGCTCGGCGGGGAGCCTGCTTCCCTCCTCTCTCTCTGTCTGCCTCTCTGCCTACTTGTGATCTCTCTCTGTCAAATAAATAAATAAAATCTTTAAAAAAAAAAAAAAAAAGAGCACGGACTGTTGCACCAGAAACTTCAGTTCAAATGCTGTTCTACTACTGTGAGCTGTGTAACTTCAGGCAAATTGCTTAACCTCTCTGTGCCTCAATTTCCTCTTCTACAAAATGGGGATAATAATAACAATGCCTAACTTGGGATTTTTGTGAGGATTAAATGTGTTAGTACACATATTACTAAGTGCAACTTTTGGTATATAGTAAACACTCGATAAATGTTTGCTATTTTTAGTAGTAAAGTCTGAGATTTCAACTCATAGAATCTGAAGTAAAGAGAGTTAAGATCATACTTGCTTTAATCAGATTATCAGAGTCTAAGCAAGACTCTTTTGCTTTATTATTCAAGGGAAAGAAAAAAATTTAAAATCCATAAATAGAATCTCCACATCATTAAAAAAAAACTTTAACAAAACCATAGCAATGAAATTGTCTTTTTACAAAAAGGTAAAAGTATTCTTTACTCATAATCCTGTATATTAAGCCTGACACTTTTTCCCTTTTCTTCACCTCCTTATCCAAAATTGTAGCCAGGTGCAGAAAAGGATTTGAGTTAGTAGAAGGGAATTCATTGCCATCTAAACTCCATATGGTCGCAAGAGATACCAGAAAATGAAAGAAGGTTCAGTCAAAAAGACACTCGCAGTAAAACTGAATTTTTAAAGCTACATCTGTCATATTATTTGTGCCACATGAATCATTTGGTTGCAATGAGGACAAAAGGAACTCAGTGCTAGGAGTGCAGGATGTGTGTGTGTATGTGAGAGAGAGAGAGAGAGACAGAGAGAGAGAGAGAGAGAGTACCTTTCTCACAGAACATATGTTATCCCACTCGGATTCTGCCAAAGGTGAAGTTGGACCATGTAATAAAATATAGTGTTACACAATCAAAATGTTGGGGTTTAGTCCTCATCTGAAGAAAAGTATTTGATGTGGACTTGGATTAGGAGGATTTGTTGACATTTCCCCACAACTACAGAAAAAAGATGTTTTTCATCTTTTCCAAATGAGTTCCTCTTCTTTTTCCCCCTCCTCCCCTTATTCATGGCATTCAACAACAAGAAGGGAAACTTTGCAGACAATAAATGCAGCCGAACCATGAAAAAAATAAAATAAAATGGAATGGTTCTGTGACTCGCATGGTGTGGCTACAGCAAGGCAGATCCTAGAGAGTTGGAATCATATCATCCCGAGCATCTGCACCACTCCTCCTTGGAGAGCGCATACTAATCATCTCTCTTCATGGTCAGTAACCACATAAGGACAACACCAGACGATGCCAGTGGTTTTGGTCCTGTAGCATTTATATGCTTCCCTGCAAAGATAGTCATGCCAGATAATATTCGTCAACCTTGTCCTTGGTCTTCTCTTCTGATCGAGGCAGATGTTTATTTTCCATCTGTACTATATGTCAGTGCAACTGCAGCCTTCATCTGGCAAAGGGTGCCTGTAATATTATGAGGCCATCACATAAGCTGCTGGAAAGATTACTCTGGTGAATAAAATCAGTTTATGGCTAAAAACATTTATTCTTCATTTTGATAAGCGCTTAACAAATGGAAATTTGCTTTCTTACACTTTTGCCAAGCATAGGACCATGTTTATTTCTCGCTATATGGGTCACGAAGGATTCCCAGCTGTTAGCTAGAGTCAGTTGTGCATTGCTGCACTCAACAACATCTGTTTCACAAAAACAGTATCCAGCTTTTAGCACTCAAATGGAGGTTATACCATATGCCGGCAGACCACTTAGTTTTTACCTTGGGAACTAACTTTATTCTAGTCAAGGTAACAGAGGAAAAACTGAATATTTAAATATTACCCGGCTTCAGTCACATCTTCATGTGTGCTTGTCATTTCCAACTATATATAGTAAAGTTAGTTCCAAGCATATACCACAAGCTGTTCCTCTGTTTAATTATTAATTGGAAGAAAGTTTGTTTGCAAAACAGTTGAAACGTATTTTGTGATAGACGCTGATGTTGAAAGTAGTGCCATAAGATGATTTCACAAAGAGAGCATCCTGTTAAAATGTCGATTAACATTAGCTATGGACAAAAGCAAACCAGTCTTATAGCCCCTTAGTAACACGGGACATTACAGAAAACTACAGTCTATCAAATATTTTCCTACATTGCAAAATAATCTTCACCCCTAGACTTTTGTCTTGGTTCCCTTATCTTAGCCTATTACAGTTTTTAAAAGAAAATGGAATTGTGCTTTCAGTTTATTATGTGAGAACATAAAGCTTAAAGATACATACATTCACATGCATATTGGCTTTCAAATCTATATTCCTGTTAGCATAGTCCCTAAATCCCTACAGAAGACACCTCATTTGTTTCCTAGACGCCTGAAAATAGTTTATTGACACTGATGATCTAATGCATTGTCTTACAATTTTTTTAAAGGTAAAGAATGTTTTAAAAATAATACTAAAGAACATTGAAATTCTGTGTCTCATTTTCCAATTTCTTCAGTTTCAAAAATGAAGACATTTACTACTGTTTGTCTCTAAAACCCTTTCCAAGGGATGTTATTCTATAATAGTACATAATGATTACTCAAAGAAGGTTATGCTTTTATCTCCATAGGCAGAAGTATTAGTTTTTAAAGATTTCCTTGATGCTATTGATGAAGTTCTAGAACATAGGTGAAGTTTGGTGGGGTGAGTTCCAGAGCTGATGACCAAGAAAGAATTCTTGAGACATCTTTGGTGCAAAATGGTGGTCTATTAAAGCACGGGGACAGGACCCATGGGCAGGAAGAGCTGCTGCCCCGGGGATGTGAGGAGTGGTCTATTATATACTTGTAAGTTGGGGAGGGGATTAGGGATGGTGTAAGTCTCTAAGGAATTTTGGAAGCAAGGTTTCTAGGACCTTGAGGGGCTAGCTATTGCCTGGGGAAAAGGTTATTCATTACCAGTAATAAAACCTTCTCATGAGGAATAGACACTTCTCCAATGAAGACATACAAATGGCTATCAGACACATGAAAAAATGTTCATCATCACTAGCCATCAGGAAGATTCAAATTAAAACCACATTGAGATACCACCTCACACCAGTTAGAATGGCCAAAATCAGCAAGACAGGAAACAACGTGTGTTGGAGAGGATGTGGAGAAAGGGGAACCCTCTTACACTGTTGGTGGGAATGCAAGTTGGTGCAGCCACTCTGGAGAACAGTGTGGAGGTTCCTC
>PISX010038459.1:0-10197 GCA_004024625.1 Mellivora capensis
AAGATGTTAACAACGAAGAAAGTGAGCCAGGAGCCTGAGGGAACTCCACTGTCTTTGCAGCTTTTCTACAAATCAAAACCAGCTTTAAAAGACTTTGCTTCAATTTTTTTAAAAATAGAAGTCATAAATTCTGATGATAGATTTAACAAGAGCATCATCCTTAAAATTACAACAAAAAGCTTCCAGGCAGTTCTTAAAAGTAACAAACCTACAGGTTTGTGTTACTTTCTTAAAGTCTGTAGGATTCCTGTGAGCAGCAGAGGCCACTGTGTGTTTCCAGTAAAGTGAAATTGACAAAATGTCAGTTTCCCACAGCCCTCTCTATACACATCTGGGGAAGGTCAGGAATAATTTTCTCAAACTTACCTAGAAGAGCAGGGGAATTGTTAGGCTTTAGAATTTACACTTTCTTTGGTCTTTATTGAAATGCACAGACTTTCCCTTTGAATTTCCCCTGAAATCTGCATGCTGAGCTCCAGGGGGCTGTTTGGGATGCTCTGGGTTCTCTGGGTCCCAAAACTCAGCTGAACTAACCCTGAAGAAAGCTTTATGCTCAACTTATTTTTTTCTCCCTTGGTATTTTCTATTACGAGTCCAAGCAAAGAAATCGGTATCTTGTAGAAATCCTCTGTAAAGGAGCTGAATTGGTCTGACAGGCAGGTTTTGTAGCGTAGATGAAAAGCTAATCTTGGTTTGACCGATTAGTCTCTCTTCTGTCTGGTGCTTTTGGGGTTTCTGGTTCCATCATTTGCCTGTGATTTCCTTTCTTCTCTGTTTCTTATAAAAGGAATATGCCAGAGAGAACTTTGATTTCTCCTTCCCATCCTAGCTTTACAAGACTTCTGGGGTATGGGCAGATTAGAATTCTTTTGGGAAAGATTGGAACTTTCCAGAGAAGAGTTTTTAGCTGCTTCCAGGTAGACTGGGCCTCCAGCAAAAGCCATATCCTCCCCACGGTGTAGGGTCCATTTCTGCCCCAAGGTGCCTGACTTAAGCTTTGAAGGCCCCTTGCTTTGTCTGTGCCGGTGGGTACCACCTGGGGATGAACTCCTCTATTGGATCTGCAGCACTTCCGAGAGTTCTTTCTAGAGCCTCTTTTCCCTAAGAATCTTCAAGTTCACATTTTTATTAACTACCCTTGACCAGCTGTATGTAAGCTTACCTCTTTCTCCAGTGGTCATTTTTGTCATTAGTATTTTAATGAAAGGATAATATTTGTACATATACCAGCTAAATGAATAAGTAAAAAGTAAGGATTCTTCTAGAATGTGTGTAGTAACCTTCCCACCTGTCCTGATATCGACTTACTGTTTGGTGGCTGGAGGTTTACCTTTTTGCCAGAGGGGGAAAGTGCCCCTGCATTCTAATTGTGGTTGGAGGCCTGGGAGGGGAGAAGGGGCAGAACCACACAACCTAAGGAGAAGAGCCCTGACTGTGTGAAGCCAGCCTCCTGGGGTCACATCCCATCTCAGTTTTAGCAAGTCCTTCAACTCCTTTGTGCCTCAGTTAATCCTCTACAAAGTGGGATCAAAATAAAAACATCTCCTGGGAAGGGATTTGAACCAGAACGTGTCACAAAGCATGCTTCCTCCTCCCCCAAGTGGTTCTTAAATAAATGTGTAAAACCTTTTCCCTCTAGAAAGAAACCATTGTCCACACCATGGGTATAGCCTTTAAAGGGGCAGTACTTTATTTTAATGGTTAAAAGATAAGGAGGGGAAAACTAGAGAGAACCATATGGCAAGGGGGGCCCCGGGGCAAGGCGTCTGGTGAAGTCTGCTACCCCATTCCAAACCCATTCACTTAAATTTCACAAATGTGACCGTTGTGGGCTGGTGTGTACCTTTACATATCAAATGAACCCCACTGCTGAGTGATGCATGGCTGCGTTTGCTCTGAATTTCATGCCTGGTGGCTTCTTTTTTTCCCCCCCTTCTGGTTATATACAGTCACTGAAGAAAATTAATAGGGAGCTGGACACTGTTAAATTCATATGGGTGAGCTGAGGGCCGCCTAACAACAGGGCTATTCTGGGACCCAGAGTCCTCCCGGAGCGGACATAATCGACTCCGCTCTTCACCTCTCTGCCCGGCCAGTGTGGCCTCTGTGAACAGAGCTCCCATTGAGGCCCAGCCAGCTCCAGGCGGGGAGGAGTTGCCCAGCTGCATGAGAAACTCAGCCCTGTGGGTTATCGTGGTATACTTTCCATGTGACCAGCAGCGGTGGGAAACTGCAGCAGCGGGAAGGTCACAGCTCCCACCCGTTGCTGAGTTTTAGCAGCTTGGAGAGGACGGCATGCCCTTTCCTCCTGTGGACACTTTGGCCTCAGATTCTTTTTCAGTTATCCAGGAAGAAGAACCCACATTCTGTTTATTTCCCTAGGAGTAGAGGGCTGGATACTGTTAACAGTTCTGTGCTTAGCTGGGGAAATTCCTTGCAGTTTGCTTTGGGTCCAGAAAATTGCAAGTTCAGAGGCTTTACAACATAAGGTCTCAGAGCACCTGGAAACTTAGTGAAACCTACCTACCTTGCATTTGTTCCAAGATTTCTTTCACTCTTTGTTCCACTTAAATAGAATGAAAACAGTGAACCACCTGCCCCTTTCCCAGCTTGTATGCAGTGAATTCTTTCTTGCTTCTCCTGTGTTCTCCTCACCTTCCCGCTCCTGTAGCAAATCACGCTCAAAATCAAAGGAAGCCTTTGACAGCTGCCTTTTTTCTCCAGTTTTTCCCTTTTTCTTCAAGGTTTTCCTAAAACGGTATCTCCCAAGATACTCTCCTTATGTTCAGGACAGATTTGTTGGCTCATCTGTAAGTTGTGTTCATTTCACCCCACACGCATAATTGATTTTCAGAATTCAAACTTTCCATGACTCTCACCCTTTGCATGAGCATGTCCTAGAAAGAGCCTACCTAGCGTGTGTTTCCTTCCTGTCACCCCTGACTGTGACCTCAAGCAAGTCATCTAGCCCCTCAGTTTCAGGAATATTATTTGGAAGATGGGGATACCTCCTCGAAAGTAGGGAGGAGAAAATGAGTTCGTTTATGTCAGGTATATTAAATCTTGTTATTTCACTGTAATGCCTCAGGTTTTTAAGCTTAGCTAATACTTTGGTTACATTTTGATCAAAGGAACCTTCATGTAGCAAAAATGCATCCTTTTCGGCATCATGGTAAATTCAGTCATTTAATCCCTGATACGTGAGCAGGGAGTTTGAGATTTCTTGAAGTTATCTCATCAGTCTTCATACTATTATCTGCACAAGCAGACCCCATTGTTCTGTTCAGACTTCCCTCCCTCCCTCCATCCATCCATTGTCCCTTGTTGACTTTTTCTCTGAAAGTCTCAGAGAGCTCTGAACAGGGGAGCTCATCTAAAATGCAGACACACAGTTGTTTGCAGGGAAGGGTAAGAGAAGATACGTCACAGGTGGGCATATAGACAGCAGGCCCCTGCGGCCACAGATGTGATCCAGGTAGGCCGTGAGCCAGCAGTTAAGTGATCAGCTTGCTGTTGAACGAAGAAATGTTAAACTCCGTTTTGTGGGAAAAGAGCAAGAAAGCTTCTGCTGTGCACATTTAACTGAGTGAAGGGCTGCAGGGCCCAGATCCACAGCCTCTCGTGGCTTTGGAGGACTTGTTAATGGTGCCGTAGGCCCCAAGAAATTGTAAGGCAGAGAGCTGTTGGTGCTGCTTTTATGTACCTGACCTCGGGAGGCCCCACAGAGTTGGGATCCTCACCTGGTCAATTCATTAGTGACCGAGCTGATCAGTGCTCCTTCCAAGACACTGCAGTACCTGGAAGCAGCCTTTGGGCCGGGATCACAGGTGGCCCCCGCCGCCCCCCCCCCCTTTTTTAGCTCTTCTGAGTTAGAGTTCTTTTTCCTTTACTGACTAGCCAAACCATCCTACAAGAGATAAATGCCCCAATCTCATTCCCTACACTGCAATCTCATTAACCAAATTTTTTTTTATCTTGCCCTGTTATATTTGCATAATAGGTGGAGTTTCATTCAGCTTTTCCAGTCTTTCCCCAGCTTCCATTCTGCCAAGGAAGGATTTTATTTGATGCACTCTTAAAGCAATTTTATGGGAATCATGTGCTTGGGATAAGGACTGGCTCCCGTAGGTGAGGGGACTCTCTCCTTGTCCTCTGCCCACAGCTGGGAAGGCTCCCCTGGGGCAGATGAGGGCACTGAGTGGTCCCGGGGGGAGGGGGGGACACAGGGTGTCACTTGAGGGGGTTGACTTGGCTTCCTCCTGGAGACTCTGAGGTCTACCCTGTTCTTCCTGGTACATGGAAGCTGTACTGTGAAGCAGAAGACTGTGATTTCTTTATTCCCTGGCTCTATTCCCTGGCTAACGGAGAGCACGTAAAGACCCCTTAGAGAACAGCTAGGGGGCCTGGAGCTGGCACGTCCAAAGCACGTGGTGATTGTCAGTGGCAGGGACGTCCTCCCTCGGCTTGCATTCAAAGAGTGTGTCTGTGTAAAATGGGGAGGGAAAAATGGAAAACGAGTGTGGGGAGGCAGAAAAGAGATAAAAGGTCCTTTGGCTAATGTGCCTGCCATCTTCTTGAAAAAGGGAATATGCAAATTTTGGATTCCCCAATTCAAAATCAAAAAACAAAAACAAAACAAAAAAAATAGGATAGTTCCTGATAGAAATCATTCAGTAAAATCTATGCCACCTCATTCTTTAAATGACTACCTTGAATGGGACGTAGCCCCTCTAGATGAGTAGAGATCGGCATTTTGAGATTGTAAGTGTGAATCATCTTCACGCTGACCCTGGAACTTTGTAGGACTGTCAGGCTCAAAGTCGAGACACGCCATGGTGCTGTTTGTTTTATGTTAAGTCCTTTTTTGTCTGTGGTGTAGGTCTTTGTCGGTAATATTCATGTCTTCAGTTATAATCCCTCTCTGAGGTTAAGGATGATAAGTGTGATGCACATATGAGGGTGGGGGGGACAGGGAACTGGCACTGAGGTTAAGAAGGGTTATGTAATTCTCCCAATGTTCAACAGCTGCTAAGTTAGCATAGCCCAGATTCAGAGACCAGTGATCAGGCTTATTAGAATTGTAGGTATTTAAGAGTACATGAGTTTGGGACTCCTACTTCAGCATGACAAATTGGAGACACATGTTATCGCTCCCTCTTCCAAAACACCACTAAAAATGATAGCAAAGGAATAACAAAGGGCATAAAGCCACAAAGAAGAAAAGAGAACTGGAGAGAAGCAGTGGAAGGCAAGATACGCCAAAGCCTACGGAAGAGCCAGACCAGTTTTGCAGATGGGAAGATGGCACCCCTCCAGCACTGGGTGTGTGTGTGTTGGCAGGGACAGGCCATCAGGAAGCCATTCCACACCCCGCAGAACCAGGTACCTCAGAAGAAGAGCTGGGAGTGAGGGCAAGTGGGGGGTACCAATTCAATATGTTTAAAAAGCTGGGCTTTTGAAACAAGATGGGATCGGGAGGGAGACAAACCATAAGTGACTCTTAATCTCACAAAAAACAAACTGAGGGTTGCTGGGGGGGGGGTCGAGAGAGGGGGTTAGGGTAATGGACATTGGGGAGGGTATGTGCTATGGTGAGTGCTGTGAAGTGTGTAAACCTGGCGATTCACAGACCTTTTATTCACAGGGATAAAAATTCATTATATGTTTATTTAAAAAAAAAAAAAAAAGCTGGGTTTTCTTTTCTCTCCCTCATAGTCCATTTACTACTCACCCCCACCCAGGGGTGAGGAGAACTGAAGATTCATTCTGGAGAAATCGAACGTCTACACGGCTAAGGGCAGGACTAGGGCACTTCACTAGAGAGTAGGGATTAAGTGAAAGTCAACCCAGTGAGAAGTCCACCCCTGTGCCCTTCTCTGAGCTGAATGCCTCCTGACAGGAGAATGGGAGAACCTTCCCTGGAGCCGTGGACAGGCTCAAGAGCAAGAGACCTCTCTATCCTGATAGCCTGGGCTCCCCTGCCACGACAGTAGACACCTGATTAGTGTAATGCAAAATGGATGGTAAAGCAAGATCGGTCCCTGTAGATGAGCAGAGGCATTTCATAATGATAAAAGGGTCAATTCTGAGCACCAAAATCAGAGCTTCAGAATATGTGTGTGTGTGTGGGGGGGGGAATACACACACACACACAAAACACCTGGTCAAACTAAAAGGAAAATAATCCAATCTCTAGTCCGAATTATCCGTATACTAGAAACATACAAATAGAAATAGAATATTTTTGAAAAATACCATTTCATTTTTCCTAAAATATCGAGGACCTTGGACTAAATTCAAAGAAAGACATGAATGAATGACAGAGAACTACAAAACATCACCAAAACCGAGTACAGCCCTTAGTAAGTGGAGGAGACACATTGTGGTTGTGGGTTAGAGTACTCTGTATATAAAAGAATTCGAGGAGATGTTTTGTGGGAACAGAATTAAGAGTGAGGAAAGGTGGAGCAGAGCGAGAAGGAAAACAGTTTTGAAAAACTGTGTCCTATGAACATGTTAAAATAGGGTAGACAGGCTTTGTGCCATTTGCTTGACTGCGTACGTGGTGCTTTTCTTCTGGATTGTTGGTTCTGGAGTGGATATTAGTGGGGTTTCTTTGGTACTTCATGCTTAGTCCTGCCACAGAACTTGGAATGTACAACTCTTGCCTGTTTCCGATACCGTTAGCCCCACAGGACTAAAACTTTGTGAGGCAGGCACTGTGTCCTGCTCGACGTTGTATCCCTCTTATGTATCAGTGTCCGGCACATGGCTGAGACCTAGCCCGTGCTGGACATTTGAGTGAATGAATTCAGATGAATGTGGTGTGTGTGGTGGTCTGAATGTGGGCCCCCAGAGATATCCAGGCTCTAATCCCTGGAACCTGTGTATATGACCTTATCAGGCAAATGCAGCCTTCCAGATGTGATAAAGTGGAGGATCTTGGGATGAGCAGACCATGCTGGGTTCAGGTGCAACCTGAATGCCATCCCAAGTGTCCAGGTAGGACATAGACAGGGGGAGTCCTGACAGGGAATGCCTTGTGGGCACTGAAGCAGGATCTAGGTCTGGGTCTGAAGAGAGGGGAAGGGGCCCCATGAACCAAGGAAGTCAAGGAATACAGCCCTAGAAGCTGGAAGAGGCAAGGGAACGGATTGCTCCCTAGGGCTTCCTGAGGAAATGCAGTCCAGACGCCGTCTTGATTGTGGCCCATTGGCACAGACTGTGGACTTCTGACCTCCAGAGCTGTGGGACCGTAAATGAGTGTTGTTTCGAATCCCCAAACTTGTGGCAGTTTGTTACAGCAGCACTAGGACTGTACTAATAGGTGTTTCAGTGCTCAGTTTTGTAAATATTTCAAGAAACCATATCACCCCTCTCAGGGGAAGCACCTGCTACATTTCTGGTCCCAGGACATTGCACACTGCCTTCTCCACTCGCCAGCGTGAAAGGAGCTGCCTCCTTGAGTTCCTTAATTCAATACAATCTGTTAAGCCCTTATAATTTATTAGGTCCTATCAAATCAGGCCCTGAGGATATAAAAGTTGAAGGGCTCCGCCTCATCTGGAGGTGAGGCCGATAGTGGAAGCAATGTCTGTGTGGCGTCTAGAAGGATGCATTAGAACCTCAAGCTCAGAAGAGCGAGGGATGTGCCAGGCTGTGGGAGCCAATGTGTGAGTTAGGGGAGTTATGGGAGAGGAGTCTGTAGAGATTTTGGGGTGATGTCACTGAGGAGCTTCCAGGAGGAGATGGGTGGGTGGATGGAAGGACAGACAGATAAACGTTCAGACAGATTAGAAGACAAGAGTCAGAATGGACAGCCATGGGCTGATGGCGGAGCCTTGGGACACATCCAGGTTATGAGGGGAGGCCAGAGGCGCAGCCCCAAAGCAGACCCCAAAGGAGAGCCCTGAGGTGGCTCACTGGGAAAAGACACTCCCAGAAGCCTACAGTGCCCCGCGCGGCAGACAGGCCTGCCAAGCCAGAGCCAGAGTGTGGGGTGGAGGTCGGGTGAGGAAATGGGGGAGAGAACCAGTTGTGGAAGGGCAGGTATTCTCCTCACCGAGGGGCAGCGGGGGTGGAGGGATGGTCCACGGGGCTGGGGGGAGCGCTCATGACTCCTATCTTGCCAGAGACCCATCTAATTGCCAGGCCCACTGGGTCTTCCTCTCATTGACCTTTTCTTCCCCAATTTTTTAAAAAATGAAGGTACACTTCACCTATAGTGAAATTCCCCCTTTTTGAAGTGTCGCGTTCTAAGAGTTCTGACAAATGAACACGGTGTGTAACCACCAGCACCGTCAAGATTCGGGGTAGCTCTCTCAGCCCGGAAAATTCCCGTGTGTTCCCCTGTGACCAGCCCCAGCTGCCCCCGGTCTGCTGTGCCTGCAGTGCATGCTGATGTGGGAAGAGCACACACTGTACGATTTTTCGTCTTCACGTGTTCAAGTTAGCGATCCGATGTCCTGAATCTGAACTCTCGGTTTCACCACAAGAAAGCGTTTTGTTGACTTGGTCACTGTTTTCCTCCCTAAAATAATTCGAGGCTCATTGCATTCATGTCAGTAGGATTCCTCAGATGCCTACCAGAGGATCGATTTAGCATTATTGCAGGTAACTTGTCAAAATGGCATCCGAGGAGGAAGCTTTGGCCTGAGGAAGACCGGTTGTGCTTTTGTGCACTTGCTGAATGTTTTTCTTAACGCATCTGCCTTAGGAGAAAAGAGATAAAGAGGAAAGTTCTTGTTAGGACAGACTGTAACCAAGGAAATTCTAAACTGGTTTAAGTTTTAAGATGTATTTTCCACAGGATCTAGTATAATGCCGTGAGTCTAATGGTCACTAACACCAACTTTGATAAAATGATAATCTGCCTAGTAGTCTAAAGTAGACAACTAACTTTCAGTCTCTGTTTTCATTGAATATTTTTAAACTGTTGATTAAGATCCAAATACTGTTTCTGGGCCAGCTCTCCTCAACCCGCTAATTTTTTACAATGCGTGCTTGGTTTCACTGGAGTCGTTCTTGTCTGTAACAGTTACCCTGGCTGTAAATTAGCATGTAATCTACCCAGGGGACGAGTTACCCATCCAAAACAAAGGCTTGTTTCCTACCCTGTAAGCTCAGGACTATAGTAAGTCAGTCACTCACCCATCAGCCCCTAAAATAGTGCACCTGCTACTTGTAGCCTCAGCTGTAAAGAGAAGTAATGACAGTATTAATCTCATTTGGTCACAAGAGGTAAAGAAGTCAATGATTGGAAAGTAAAGAAGAACAGGAGTAAATGACTTTTTGAGATCTAGCGAGTGGTTACCATTGGCTTTGGGTAATGTCTGTCCTGGCTGATGGCAGATCCTGTGTTCACCCTGATTTCTTCTTTCTAAACAGCGTTTCTTATTCCTTCCAGAGGAGGGAATAATGTGGCCAGAATTAATGTGGCGGGAAATATTAGCATAACCAAAGCACTTCAGAATGCCCGCAGTTTTCTTCAAGCTTATAGATATCTGATTCCTTTTTCTTTCTTTTTAACTAAAAATGAGTTGGGAAAGATGGACCCAGACCTTTTAAGGTAACAGTCAAAGGGGTTGAGTCTGGTTCTGCATAGAGGGTGAAAAAAGGTCATTTTTATGAGTATATACCTTAGGGACCTGACCTGGTAGCAGTTCATTAAGAAATAAATGAATGCCCCTTGGGAGGGTGCATTTCCCACCTGCTCCGCGTGGATCGTTGATACGAAGGGGCTGCTAAAATAGGTAAGCTGCGTGAATAAGCACTGGGGGCGTTGAAGGAGTGAGCTTTACCTGGCTAGTCTGAGTGCCCACATTCGGTCAGAGAAGGTGACCTTCCCAGCTGGAGGGGAGTCATTTGGTAATGGTCTTCAAGGAGCTGGGTTTTTTTCTCGACAGTTTTTGGGAATGGCAGCACACTCTTTCCAGGGACACTCTCCAGTGATTGGGGGGGGGGGGGCGCGGCAGGGGCGGGGAGGCCCGGGGGGGGGGGGGGGGGGGGGCGGGGGGGGGGCGGGTAGGCAGGGGGGTGGGGGGCGTGGGCAGGAGAGCTCTTACCGCTCATGAGCTACAGACAAGCAGAATGAGAGTAACGGAAGATGAGATGTACGACTACATCCGATTTGGAAACAAAACACTTTGACCAAACACAGTTGGGGAATTGTGTACCCAGACCCACGTGGTATTTTTT
>PISX010038460.1:0-10255 GCA_004024625.1 Mellivora capensis
ATTAAAGGACATGGTGAGTTACAATAAAAGTAGTGCCCATGAGCCGGGCAATGTCCTGAGAGTTCCAGAGACTAGGTCCCTGCTCTCAGATACGAGAAAGATGGGCAACACGGAGGGGCAAGTCCTTCCCAGGAGCGGAGAATATGGCAGGTATCAGACATGAACTCTTGCGTTGGTTAGGTGAGTGCCTTGCCCTTGAAGCTGACCTAAGACCGTGGGTGCAAAGGAGCTCGGTGAACGTCATTATTAAGACAACAAGAATCACTTTCTAGAATTCTGTGTGCTTCCTGGAGAAATACAGAAGCAACAGCAGACAATAAAACCTTGGGGGGATGAAAGAATCTTTGCCTTGACTCCAAGTCTCAAAGCAGGATTTCAGGGAGGGTATCCCTGAACTAAAGCCATTGTCCCCCAACGCTGTGTGTCTGCCTCCCCCTCCCAGCATTCTCCTCCCCTCCCTTGGCTGTGCTTTGTCAGACCCAACCATTGTGGCTGGAAGAAAAAAAAAAAGTTGACTGAGCCCTTCTTTGTTGAAATGCAGCACAATGTCACACATACCAGGTCTCTTCTGAATATAGCATTCATTACGGGGCTCTTTCGTAACCGGATCCTACAAGCAGGGAACACCATTTCTCCAGCTTGCTCGGTTCTGGGGCTCATCGTCTGACTTTCCCAACCTTCCCGACGAGATTCGGTGGGAGATCATGGGGTCGACAAGCCATTTTCACCTTAAAAAAAAAAAAAGGTGTGGTAAAGGGAGCTGCGCTTAGCGTAGCAAGGAACATGAAACACAACCAACTCTAAATCCTCAGTCTACTGAGGCAGGTGCAGCCCTGCCAATGACGGCAAAGTCAACGCACTCCTTGAGTGACAAGCCTGAGTTTGTTTTGCATTGACATCCATGTTCCTTACCAGGTTTCAGGCGCGCTGATCGTCACATGAATGTGGGGCAGCCTCGTTCCCTTCCCTCCGTCCCCCCAGCACCCACGGAAGACGCCCCTCCCTGTTCCGCTGCACTCAGAGAACCTTCGTTTTTGTTCAAAGTCTGTTTGATGACAAAGCACCCAGGCTCAAAAGACGGCTCCAGTTGTTTGAAAACTCCCGGGTCCGAGAATGGGGCTAGGAGGTCAGGGTCAGAAGGTCACCAGGTCAGGACGGCCTTGCCAAAGGAGAAAAGGCTTCAGGGCCAGTGACTTGGGGGGTTATCACTGATATGATTAAAACAAAAACGAGCAAACAAACCAAAATACCTCCAGCACCAGGCACACAGTGTGGCCGCTGAAAGTGATGGGGTGGGGGTGGGGTGAATTCTGGCACCTTCACAGCCCGGGCTCGAATCCTGCCCTCACCACTTGGCACTGTGGCTTCCTGTGGATACTTGAACCGCCCCGAACCTCTGTCTTCGTTTCTGCGATGTGAGTAATCATCACGCCTACCCCGCCAGACAGTGAGGTTCTCAGTAAGTGCTATCATTTATTAAAGTCGTACTGTCTAAATTATGATAATATTTTATACTTCATTCAAGCCAAAATCTTTTGCATCATGCTAAAGTTCGTCCATGGGTCAGCGCCTCTAAATTTACAGGTAGTTTCTTCGGATTCTTCACCTCTGTGTCCTTTATAGAGCTCTGAACCCGGTGCTTTGGGCACACTAGGCCCCCAGTAAATATTTGTCAAATAAGTAAATGTCCTCAATATAGGGAATCTGCAGGGACAGGCTTGGACACATAATCCCTCTAGTTAGGAATCTATGGGAATGTCACAACCTTTTGAATACCCTGTAAATATTTTATGTGAGTAACAAGGATATAATGAAGATTATATCTATGAATAAAGATTACTCGCAGTTCCAATCTCCCGGATTAGGGTTACGTCCTTCAGCAATGCATAAAACATAGTCATACGGGGTCTCCGTTTACTGCAGACTAAACCCTAATAACTTACTTTGCAAAACAAAACAAATGAATCCACGTGTTCTTCACTTTTCAGACAGGTGTTCCCAGGAAACAGGAGTGCTGGGCTGTCATGTCATAGGCTGAAATAACCTCTTTTCTTTCGAGATTTGGGTAACAGTTGTATGTTTTCTGACACCGTCAGCAGCTGGATTATTTTACATTCATTTCCTAAGCTTCGCGATGCTGAGAACTCAGTGGCAAACTCGTGAGATCTGCGTTAGGAGCTTTGGGACGTAGGAAGCAGCAGAGCTGGCTCTGCGGGCCATTTCCTTCTGCTTCTCTTTTAGTTTTCTCCAACAAGGGAGGCTGAAGCACTGTTTTGGAAGGGGGAACCACAAAGCCACCGGCAGGAGGTTAAGTGTTCCAGAATGTGAGTCATGGACTAGGGTTTTGTAATATTAATAAATGTTCTTCAGTAAGAAGACTCCTTAGTGGCAGTAAGAACTGAGCCAGGAGGAGGAACACACTGCATCCCTTAATAATAAAATCTAGAGCCTCCAAGGTTGGCCCTGGGAGAGAATCTGTTGTGGTGAATCCGGAGGTCTCCGCCGTGCGATACACAGCCACCACTCCCTTCAGTGTACCTTTTCTTTCGGGGAGACTCACTTGTGCCGAGGTTTGCACATGTGCACACACATTCACTCACACACGTTCTCGCCACCATGACTTCTCTTTAATACTCTGACATGGAAACAGACAAGACACTTTCCGTCACATCTCTAAAATATTTGAGAATGACAAAAACTAAAAAAAACCCACAAAAACCAAAACACAAAACCCTCAACAATAACAGTGGTGTATATCCATTGTGGAAAAAGAAAAAAGAAATAAAGAAGGGTATGAGAAAGGAAATGACTTCCAGGGCCTGCCCCAATTCTACCTGTCCCAAAGGTCTCGTGTGACTTTGGTGACCTCTCATCTCAAAGTCTTCCTTGCTCTGTCCTGATTTAGCTCCTTGCTGCCATGGACCTTACTAGGCTTCAGTGCATGGGACATTCAGGGCACCATAGTCCTTCCTGCAGCACACCCCAGGCCCGTTCTGCTGCAATTCACTCTCCGACGCTTGATCCTTACTGCAACGTGAGATTGGTATTGTTTCCATCTTACAGATGGGGAGCTTGAGGCTCAGAGAGGTAAAAGAGTTGGTGCTGCTCCTTGCATACACTTTCTAGTATATGGCAGAGGACTAAGTGTGTGACACGAAAGTCCACTTTGCAAACGATATACCTCAGAACCAGGACAGGTGCCCTTTAGCTGCAAAGCCCATATAACTTATGATCGTGTTTATTATTAATATACTAGACAGCTTAACTGAGTCCTGAGGGAATGAGCATAGGAGACATTGGTTTCCATGGGAAAGGAGAGTAAAGAGAAGGCCCTAAACATGGGGGCATTGCCAGTAAGACAGTCCTCATTATGACCCTAAGTGTAAAGTGCAGAGCCATATGACGTCATTGGGGTGATAGCAAATAAATAATGTGTTTTAAAAGGGCCTGATGGAAATAGGTCATATCTGAACAGTGATTCTATCTAGGTGATGGAACCATAAATGATTATTACTTCTAATTTATCCTTCCCATGTTTTTGCAGTTTTTTTCCCCTGATAAAGGGCATGCGTTACTTTCATTGTCTGAAAAACTGTTAAGTATTAGCTTATAACGTGTTAGCACGTTTTATTGTAAACACATTTGACTAGCAAATTAAAAATGTATGTGCTTCAAAGGACACCATCAAGTGAAAAGACAACCCACAGAATGGGAGAAAATATTTACCAATCACATATCAGATAAAGGACTAGTATTACTTATCAGATATAAGTAAAGATCACTTATGACTCAACAATAGGAAGATACACAAACCAATGTAAAAATGGGCAAAGGATTTGATCTGACATTTCTCCACAGCAGATACACAGATGGCCGGTAAGGATATGAAAGAGCTGCCCAGCATCTTTAGTCATTAGGGAAATGTGGATTAAAACCATGAGATACCAATTCACACCCACTAGAATATATATAATAAAAAAAATGACAATGACTGTGGGCGAAGGTTTGGAGAAATTGGAACCATCATAATGGGAAGGTAAAGCAGTACGGCCACTGTGGAAAAGTGTGTCAGTTCCTTGAGAAGTTCATCACAGAGTTACCATATGGCCAAGAAATTCCACTCTTAGATATACACCCAAAAGAAAGGCAAACATGTTTACACAGAAGCGGGTACACGAGCGAGCGTTCATGGCAGCACAGGGCAGTATAGAGGGAAAAAGTAGAAACAATACAAAATGTCCATCAGAGCATGAATGCATAAACAAGACGTGGTTTTATCCACACAAGGGAATATTATTCAGCTTCGAAAAGGAAAACTGATACAGGCTACAGCTTGGATGCACTCTGCAAACATTAGGTGTGGGAAGCCAGACACAAAGGTTTTGTATTGTATGTCTCTTTCTACGCGAAATGTTCACTATGGGCAAATTTGTAGAGATGGAAAGCAGATTAGTGGTTGCCCAGGGCTCAGTGCTGGGGGAAACTGAGGAGTGACTGCTGGTGGGTGTGGGGTTTCTTACTGGAATAGTAGGAGTGTTCTGGAATTAGCTAGGGGCAGTGGTTGCAGAACTCCGAATATAAAATCACCAAATGGTAAACTTTAAGAATACATTTTACAATATGCAAATTGTATCTCAACAGAGAAATGACTAAAAGTGAAGTAAAATTTCAAATGGAAATCCACCCAAAAAACCCCACCCAGAATCTGCCTTACTTTTGACGGATGAGGTCTGACTGCGTTTGAGGGCCTGCGGAATAAATGTTCACTGACTACATGTAATGAAGGAAAAACAAAAGATGGAGAGAACTGTTCGTGCAGGAGCCCCCTGCCTCTGATTCTGCCTCTTACTCCCTATCACCCCAGGGGATAAAGATTGTTTTCATAGGATGGTAGACATTAGGCAGAGAGAGGGTAGAGAAGATCTAGTGAACCCATACACCCTTATTCCACCATTGAAGAAAGCGAGGCCCGGAAGGAGGGTTGCTCTCTGCGCCCCCCCCCCCCCCCAGTATGGGCTGCAAAGGGGCGGATGGACTTTCCTTGCCCCACGTTATCTTTGAGCTGCCATCTGCCTGTCCTTTTAACATTTCAGAGCCATCCGTTTCAGGAATTAGCAGGTGTGCTTTGCCTGAACACAAAGAGAAGCACTGATCGTGCAGTCCCTTTGCCCCAAAGGCCAGCATTTTGCTTTTTGAGGTTTGATGACTCTTCCCTGTAACCTACTTGCAAAAATACGGTGACAAGTGTGCGGTGCCGCTGGGTGTGTTCTCTGCGGGAGAGCTCAGGAGCAGGGCCCCAGCCCCCTCCAGAAAAACCAGTGACTGGACGCTGGCATTAATTGGTTTTTGTTTTGGCCATTCTTGGTTTCATAAAGCTGGCCCTCCTGTCCAGTTTATTCAAACCATTCTCACTGGAAACAGGACTCAAGCCACAGTGTCCCAGTCTCGGCGCCTGTGCTCGCCCCCAACCGCGACGGCTCCGAATCCAGCGTGTCTGACCTCCTCGTTGGCTCTCCGCTCCCGAGGCGGGCGCGGCGCCTTCCCTGGAGTCCCCCGAGCACAGGCTCGCTTTGCACACGCTTGTGTCGTCTCCGCTCCACCGAGGGCTCCGTCCCGCCCCCCGAGCCGGCCCTGGGACAGGCGGCGGGAGGTCCGCGGCCGCCTCCGTGCGCGTCCCGCTCAGGCACCTGCAGGAAACCCGAGCCCTGCGCGCTCACCTGGGGCCAGGAAACAACCCCGCGCGCAGAGCTTCTCGGCGGACGGGCGAGAGGGGGCAGAAAAAAGGCGCTGGCGGCGGGTATTAACCGTGATCCCTCCCGGGCGGGGACGAGAGGTGGGAACGGACTCAGGCTTCCCCGGGGTGGGGCGGAATTTTTCGCTCCCTGGGGGGTTGAAGCAGACACCCGTGGGCGGCAGGGGCGCGCCGGGCGGAGGGCGCGCGGGGATCGCGGCTCTCGGGGCAGGGGCCGGCGGGCGGGGTGAGGCGGAGGTGCGCGAAGGTGCCTCGTGGGCCCGGCGGAGTCGGAGCGGCGCGCAGGCGCACTGGGGCCAGCCCGCCGGCCCGGTCCCGGGGTACAAAGAGGCGCGGCGCAGAGCCGGGGTTCCTGGAGGTGTCCCGAGCCGCCTGGGGAGCCCTCCCGCCCCGCCTCGGGGCGCCGCCCCGGTCGTGTCCCGCGCGGTGGCCGAAGCTCGCCAGCCTCCCCCGACTCGGTGGCCCCCGCGGCGGCTGCAGGGCCCGGAGCGCCGCAGTCCGTTTCGGGGTTTAATTCTGGCGCTCGCCCGCGGGGCCGGCTCCGCCCTCTCCGCCCCGCCCCCTCCGCCGAGGTCCGGGAGCCGCGGCCGGCCGGGCGCCGCAGGTTGGGGAGCGCGCGGGGAGGTGAGTGAGCCGGGGCTGCGCCGCGCCCTGTGCCGCGCGGGGTGGGCGCGGGGCGCCCGGACCCCGACCCCCTGGCGCGGACCCCCGAGGCCGGGGGCGCTCGGCGGCCGTGGCGGTGGCGGAGTGCAGCCTCGGGGCGGGCCTAGGGACGGGGTCCGAGAGAGGTTGCTTGGCGCGCGCTGCGGCCGCGGGAAAGTCCGGGCCGGGGGCGCGGGGGTGGCGGGCGCGCCGCGCGAGGGTCCCCCGGGCCCTCTATTAGCCCGGGACGGGGTGCCCGACCCTCCCCGAGGCGGCGCCGGCTGAAGTTCTCGGCTCCGCTCCGCTGGGGCACTGGCGGTCGACCTCTTTATCTCTGTGTCCCTGAGCGGCAGGTGGCCTCGGCCGCCCTCCGAAGACTCCGACATGGCTCCGGCCGGCTGGGGTCAGAGGGGTCGGGGGGGTGGGGGGTGGGGGAAGGGCGGGGGAGCCGGGGCCTCCGGGACGCGACCGTGGCTACCGCGCGGTCGGCTTCTGGGCAGTCCGCGGCGTTAGGTCCGCGGAGGGTGCGAGCGCCCTTGAGCGGACTTGGTCCCCGACGTCCCCTCTGCCGAGCCACTCGGGCAGAAACCTACGGAATCCTGCGCTCAAGGCTGCCACCGCCCCCTGCTCACTCTGCCCCCTCCACCTGGGTCCCCGGGGAACTTTCGGAGGCAGCTTCTCTCGGGGGTCCTGCGGGTGGGCGGGAGCGGCTCTGCACCGGGGTGGTGGGTGAGGGCTTTGGCCGAGTTCGCGTTCCGATCAATCTGTGGCGTCCCCCAGCGCTCGCTGTCTGCACCTCATCTCTGCGAGGTTCCTCTCGTCGTATTAATTAATGAAATACATCAGCAAGACAGCCCTGAGACTAACAAGGAAGGGTAATCACCCAGTGTAGTAATCGTGCGGTTTCCGGTCCCAACTTCATTCCACGCATCTCTGAGTTGGATGGAAATCAGAACCCGCTTCCTCTTTTTTAGCTTGTGGGTTTAGTCAACTTGATTTTTAGGTGGTGATTAGTTCATCAGCTAATGTTCCTTTCATCCAGCTTTCTCTGCTAAGAAGTGGGGTATTCCCATGTTGTATTTACTTTAAAAATTAAGATGCGATTCCATGATTTTTCGTATATTCACTAAGTTACACCGTTATCACGACTAGTTCCAGAACATTTTCATCACGCCCAGAAGAAACCCGATCCCCATTAGCAGTCTCCTTATTTCACCCTCCCCCAGACTTCCTCCTTCATTTTAAGGAGTTTTTCCCAAGGTAGAAATGGAGAGATAATTCTGACTTTCTTCAGTTAATGGATTTGGGGGAAGGTGCTGCTGATGAGGCAGTTGAAGATTTAAGTGGGGGCTGTCCCGTGGTGAGATTAGTGTCTAAGGATGCAGGAGAATCGCCCAGTGGGGGAATGAGGGCCTCCTCCAAACACAATCACAGGAAGGATGCATTTTACCCCCTGGGGGGGCACAAGGGTGCTTTGGGGGAACTTTGTCAAGTTCATGAACCCTTCTAGTTGAAGTTCCAGGTCAGCAAAAATGATAACTCACTTTGTGTGTGTGTGTGTGTTTGGCACACACCGGGGGTGGGGGGGGTGGGGGTGGGGTGGTTGGAGATGATGGAGGAGAAAAGGAGCAATGTTTTAATTTTTTTAAAAAATTTATTTATTTGTCAGAGAGAGAGGGAGAGAGAGAGAGCAAGCACAGGCAGACAGAGTGGCAGGCAGAGGCAGAGAGAGAAGCAGGCTCCCTGCCGAGCAAGGAGCCCGATGTGGGACTCGATCCCAGGACGCTGGGATCATGACCTGAGCCTAAGGCAGCCGCTTAACCAACTGAGCCACCCAGGCGTCCCAGGAGCAATGTTTTAAAAATAGATTTGTTTTAAATCATCCAAACTGGCCCCAAAGAAATAAACCGCAGGCAAGTGGCCCCTGGAATCGATACAGTCAAGATCTAGATTCATTTTGTGAGTGTCTACATTTGCTAACACATAGTGCATGAGCTGATGTGCTCTTGCATTAACCCCCTAGTCCAGAGGAGGAGAAGGAGGGGGGCCAGGGGCGTAGCTGGAGAAAATTCAAGGAATGGAGGAGGAGGTAGGCGAAGGGCTGACAGGCGCTGTGCAAATGGGAGGGGGGGCCTGTAGGGTATGAGGGTTCAGAAGCAGCAAGGGGGAATCTCAGGGAAAAATTACAGACACGTCACTCAGGCGTTTGCTGGACTATTTGTGCATGTTTTAAAAGTCTTATTTTAGCAGAGTTGCAGCCGTCCCAAATGACAGCCACCTCCATACTTCTGCCCTGCAATCAAAGAAACTAGGTTGGTTTCGAATGTTTCGGGACATTTTATGCCTCTGTTACATGGGTGGCTTGGCTTATAACATCTGTTGTTTTGTTTTGTTTTTAAGTAATTGTTAAACTATATAACACACCTAGCAATGAATGGTAAGTGTCTAATATGATGCATTTTCACAGTGAACGTAAACTTGTAACTTGCATTGAAATCAAGGCACAGGCGGTTGCCAGACTGCTGAAGACCCCTTCTGCTCTTTTCCCATTCCTTTTTCTTCCTAGGGTAACTGCTGTCTCAATCCATAGATTAGTTTTGGCTGTTTTCATGCTCTGTGGGCAGGGTATCCTCTAGTACATGTTGTTTGTGTGTTTTTCAATCTGGCTTCTTTCTGTCAAAATCACACTGGTGAGATATAGCCACGTTGTGTGTGGCTCTGATCCAGTCATTATCTTTGCTGTCCAATATTCCATTGTGTGACTGTGACCCCAAGTAATTTATCCATTCTAGGGTTGATGGGCATTTAAGTGGTTTCCACATTTTGTCCATGGCCAACAGTGTGGCTGTGAACATTCTAGCACATGTCTTGATACAACTGTGCACATTTGTTTAGGGTCTGTTCTTAGGAGTGGCATTGTGAGTTCTAGACCGTTCAGTTTGGAAGGCTGTGCCCAACAGATTTCCAAGTGGTCGTTGGTTAGTACTTTTACTAGCAGCATGTGAGAGTTCTGTCCTGTATTAAACTGCAAAAGCAATAAATCTACAGAGTTTCACATATGGACGAAAGGTGACTCATATGTGTCCCAGTCCAGCAGATGGATTATCCCAGTTGTGTTCACTTCTAGTGCTTTTCCATGGCGGCTCCTGTTTTTATGATATCCTAATAGTCAATTTGGTATTTTGTTTGTCTTAGTATTGTTTCAATCTCCGTGACTTTCTAATTCCTGCACACATCCTCAATCCCATGGGTAGACTTCCATTTAATACTGCCCCCAGCATTAGAAATGAGTGTTACTTTTTTTGAACTTGTACTGGTACATATTGCTAAAGAAGCCATCTTTGTATATATAAATACCCCCCCCCCCCCTTTGGGATCATTTCATAAACTAGAGTCTTTGTTTTTTATGGCTTTGGACCGCTGTTGTTAAAGCACCACCTGCAGACCTCAGCTGTTCTTGAATCTAGTATAGAATTAAAGTAACCTTTAAATTGCTAATATGTTACCTGCAAAAAGGCATCTGCCTAATGGTTTAAATTGCTTTCAAAGTAATGGTGAAATTGACCCCGATACCTGCTTTTTAAATAGTGTAAATGGGACTATTGTAATTTCATTTGCCAGTCACCTACGATTTTTCTTTATGTGATGCTTTTTGCCAGGGTACTAAGCTGGGACTTTTCGGGAGTACCAGAGGAATCACGCCATTAAGCAGCTGCTTGTCTAGAAATTATGTGTGAAAAATTAAGAATACAGCTAGGCAGATTCCTTACATGTGACAAAGGACTGTTTCATTCATTTTCCAGATATTGAGTACTTCTCTGAGTTCTGAATCCAAAGGGGTCTTTCTTTTTTTTTTTTTTT
>PISX010038461.1:0-10186 GCA_004024625.1 Mellivora capensis
ATTGGTTTATATAATTGGTTGCTCCCATGTTAGAGGCATAGATATTTTAAATTTTTAAATCTTCTTGTTGGACAGACCCTTTAAATATGATATAGTGTCCTTCCTCATCTCTTATTATAGTCTTTGGCTTAAAATATAATTTATCTCATACAAGGATTGCCACCTCAGCTCCTTTTGATGTCCATTAATATGGTAAATTATTCTCCGCCCCCCTCACTTTAAATCTGGAGGTGTCTTTGGGTCTAAAATGAGTTTCTTGCAGACAGCATACTGATAGCTCTTGTTTTATTATCCATTCTGATGCCCTGTGTCTTTTAATGGGCCATTTAGCCCATTTACATTCAGGTTAACTATTGAGAGATATGAATTTAGTGCCACTGTATTGCCTGTTGGGTGACTGTTACTGTATAATGTCTCTGTTCTTTTCTGGTCTGTTACTTTTAAGCTATTTGCTTAGAGGACTCTTCAATATTTCCTCTAGGCTTGATTTGGTGTTTGCAAATTCTTTTAGCTTTTGTTTGCCCTGGAAGCTTTTTATTTCTCCTTCTATTTTTCAATGAGAGCCTAGCTGGATATAGTATTCTTGGTTGCATATTTTTCTCATTTGGTGCTCTGAATATATCATGCCAGTCCTTTCTGGTGTGCCAGGTCTCTGTGGATAGGTCTGCTGCTAATCTAATATTTCTACCACTGTAGGCTACAGACCTCTTGTCCTGAGCTGCTTTCAGGATTTTCTCTTTGTCTCTGAGTCTTTAAGTTTTACTATTAGATGACAGGGTGTGGACCTATTTTTATTGATTTTGAGGGGGGTTCTCTGTGCCTCCTGGATTTTGATGCCTGTTTCCTTCCCCAAATTAGGGAGGTTATCTGATATAATTTGCTCCAATATACCTTCTGCCCCCTCTCTCTTTCTTCTTCTTCTGGGATCCTAACTATTCTAGTATTGTTTCGTCTTATGGTATCATTTATCCCTCGAGTTCTCCCCTTGTGATTCCATAGTTGTTTCACTCTCTTTTCCTCACTTTATTCTCCATCATTTGGTCTTATATTTCACTAATTCTCTCTTCTGCCTCATTTGTCCTAGCAGTAATAGCCTCCATTTTTTATTGCACCTCATTAATAGCTTTTTTAAATATCAACTTGGTTATATTTGTTCTTTTATTTTATAATAAAGGAAGTCTCTAATATCTTCTATGGTTTTTTTCAAGCCCAGCTAGTATCTTTAGAATAATCATGCTGAACTCTAGTTCTGACATCTTATTAATGTCCATATTGATTAGATCTAGCAGTCAGTTCTGCCTCTTATTCTTTTTTTTTTTTTTGAGGTGAGTTTTTCTGTCTTGTCATTTTGTCCAGAGAAAAATAGATGAATGAGAGAACAAAATGCCAAAAAGGTAAAAATGAACCCAGAAGAATATACACTACCAAATCAGAAGATACCATCTATAAAATGGTCACTTTTCTGTTCATAGTATTGTTGCTGTTCTCTTTGATCTCCTGTTTAGTTTGTAGGTGTTCAGAATGGTTTGATAACTATTTAGCTGAATTCCTTGGACCAGATGAAATTTAGATCTCCTACTCCTCTGCCATCTTGCTCCTCCCTCCCTTCCTCAGCATATTTCTAATGCTAATGCTTATAAGTTTTTTGTTTGTTGTTTTTGGGGTTTTTTTGATGAAATATATAAAACATGGAAGCACAAAACAGGGAAGGAATTTTGAAGAGAGATAAAACTAATCTGGTCCAATTTTTCAACCAACATTGATTAAGCATGTGAAACTAGAATACACATAGATTTAATTTGAAAATTTGTTACCTGAATGTTTAAACCTCAATAAATGGTGATAAGTGATTTATATTTCTTTTTTAATGAGCAAAGTCACTGTATGGAAAAGAAAGATTCTTTCAAGACACTCAAAAACCAGTTCTTGAGGGTATTTTAACATCCAAACACAATTATGTAAATATTTTTGTTCTTGAGATTTACACAAAAGCCCATAGCTCAGATTCATTTTTTTAAAGCATACCAAAATAAGATTATGTGAAGTGAATAATTTGCATAACAGAACCATATCTGAAGAGAACACATCAAGGAGAAAAATAATGAACATGCTAAGAATCTCTTCCTCCATCCAACAGTCAATGATCCTTTTTTTTTATGTTCAGTTAGCCAACATATAGCACATCATTAGATTTTGATGTAGTATTCAATGATTCATTAGTTGCATATAACACCCAGTGCTCATCACAACGTGTGCCCTCCTTGATACCCATCATCCAGATACCCCATCCTTCTACCCCTCTCCTCTGAAACCCTCAATTTGTTTCCCAGAGTCCAGAGTCTCTCATGGTTTGTCTCCTTCTCTGATCTCTACAAGCAAATAATCCAGTCAATGATCTTTTTAAAGAATTTTGGTTTTGTATGCATATCAGGTTTTTGTTTTTATTTTTATTTTTGTGGGTTTTTTTTTTAACACTATGGAGTAATACAACCCTCACCTCAGTTTTATATATTCAGAAAACCTATGATTATCCCCTGTCCAGTCTTTCTGTCCCTGGAAAGAAGCACACTGAAATGCTGAGCTTCTATAATAAAAAGGTAATTTTCTATGAGTAATTATGATAGGAGAAGAGATAATGCCTGAGACTCCACTATGGTGGAGTCATATGAATTTCTATGGATTGTTTTACAAGGTATGTTCCACATGTTCTAGCTTATCTAAACCCTCATAATGGAACGTTGAGTGCTGGCTCTGCCAATCACTGGTGACTCCCAGCAAGTTATTTAGACTTTCTAAACCTCATTTCTTCATGCCTAACATGAATACAGCTCACATAAGTGTCACTAGGGAATCAGATGACCTAATACATGTGAATGTTTCACATACTTCTTGGCACAGTAATAAGCATTCAATAGGTATTGGCTTTCATTAGTATTATTGTCATGTCCACAAACATCACCACTCCAAAAAATCATGTGCATGTGTTGGGGATATTGGGAACATGTGTGCTTTTGAAAGGTGGGACCTCTTTCTTTTGCTTAGATGGGGAGTTTACCTATTCCAGACTCCTCCCAAAATGTAATATTCTGCTGTGCATTCTAGGGTTGGATGAATTCTTTTGGTAACAACCCTTCCTGTTAGCAGTGGATGCTGAGGAACGTATAGCAGCCACTGTTTCAGTTATTTTTCCATTTAATAAGAATTTATAGAACACCTACTGTGTAGCAAGCACTATGCTGGGAGCTATGAGCACAGAGGGAAAACAAGATAGTCCTAGGCATTAAGTTGTGAAAAAAGAAGGAAAAATGCATCATTCATGAACTTCAACATCTTCATGTGCAGAAATACAATAAATTAATTGATCTACTAGCTTACACAGACTCAGAACAATCAGTTCTGGAATTGTGGGGCTCATATTAGTAATGGCTCTCTCCTCTCTGTTTACATATTCTATCATCTACCTATCTATTTATATACCATCCATCTATCCACAAAACAGACAACATATCAAATAATGAATATAAACAATTTAATGATACTTGTCTTTATTTCTTTTAGAGCTCTCTGCTGTTACATCTAGAAAAGCTTCCCTGAAAGATGAAACTGGTAAGTTTTTGCCTATGTTTGCTTTTAGTTATGCTATAGCATTCTTTCCTCCTGATCAACTTAACTTTTGAAATTCCCTGGCTTCAGGGAGACACTTCAGAATGGCTGGATCTTGCAAAATACACTGAGTTAAATTTTAGGTCAATCCATCATTTCTCGGGAGTCATTTTCACACAGTAAATGCTGGTTTTGGTGTGAAAGGACTATAAATTAGGAGTACAGTGATGTACTCTGAATTCTTTCTGCAATAGACTCTGTTCACTTCTGTGGCCTTTGTTTCTACTGACTAAGGAAAACATGATATCAAGTTGCTTCTGGATATTTTTAAGTCTTTGTTCTTGCTGGTGGTTAATAACATGAATTGACACTGAGAGTGTCTTATACAGGGGGCATTGTACTGCACTGTGAGTCCATGTTGTTTGACTCTCTTAATATTCACTGTGAAGGATTTTATCCCCACTTACATGGGAGAAGCGGGGCAAGGACCTAAAATTAATTCTGTCCCTTGCACCATGCCACACAGTGATCTGGGGCTTCAACCCAGACCTTCTGAATTGGGAGTTCAAATACTTACTGGGTTCTTATTCTTTCTCTAATTCCCAAAGCCAAGGCCCTGAGACAGGTGCACACATGGGGAGGGGGTTTAAGTGCAGGGCTTCACGTACCACAGACTGGACATTAACCCCAGTCTTTTACTTTATTTTTAAAGATTTTATTTATTTGTCAGAGAGAAAGAGAGCGCAAGAGCAAGCACATGCAGACAGAGTGGCAGGCAGAGACAGAGAGAGAAGCAGGCTCCCCGCTGAGCAAGGAGCCTGATGTGGAACTCGATCCCAGGATGCTGGGATCATGACCTGAGCTGAAGGCAGCCGCTTAACCAACTGAGCCACCCAGGCATCCCATCCCAGTCTTTTACTTTTTAGTTTCATGAATGTGGGTACAGTAGTTACATTTTCTGGAAAGCAGGAATAACACAAAAAATGTCTCACTCAGTTACTGAAGACATAAGGTCACATTTGTAGAATGTCTAGCATAAGGCATCTCATTTAGCTGTCATATTGTAAGTACTGGTTTCTTGCCCTTTCTACTACAAGAAGCTACAAAAACTACAAGAAGCACTGGCTCTAGCCTTGTTGATTTTCCCCCTCCATGTCCAATCCAAGGATCCTCTAGACCTCAGCTAACATATTACCTAAACAAAGGCAAGGAGCAATGAGCACAGCACCACCTGATGTCCTTTTCCACAGTAAGGGTTAATGATTCTTGAGTTCTGACTCTTTTGGAGATAAACACATAAAAAAAAATTTCCAGGTGCACCCGGGTGGCTCAGTCGGTTAAGGGTCTGCCTTCAACTCAGGATATGATCCCAGGGTCTTGGAACTGAACCCCATGTTGGGCTCCCTGTTCAGTGGGGAGCCTGCTTCTCCCTTTCCCTCTGCAGTTCCCCCTGCCTGTGCTCTCTCTTTTTCTCTCTTTGGTAAAATAAAATAAATAAATAAATAAATAAATAAATAAATAAATTCTTTAAAAAAAAAAAGAAATTTCCAGATGAACAGACACAAGACCCAACCTAGTGGTTCATTGAATGGCCAGTCTGGTCCACTATGATTGTCATTAATTTCTTGACATCATATATTTCTTATAAAACCTCAAAGGATAAAAAATGCAATTATCATATAACAGCAGAAATACAATGAGAGTATTCAGGAAAGACAAGGGAGTGAGTTTGACCTCTTAAAGTTGCAGAGAATTTGGATTTGCCCCTTCTTCCATTTTTTAAATTTTATTTTATTTTATTATTTCTTCAATATTTTATTTAAATTTCAGTTATTTAATATAAGGGTAATATTAGTTTCAGGTGTACAATATGATTTAACACTTCCACACATCACCCTGTACTCATCATAACTAATGCCCTCTTTACTAAAACCTCCCACTCATCCTACCTTGAACACAACCAGATTTGTACCCCTGATAGTAATCTCAGCAATGGCTAAGATGATTCTAAATCAACAATTCATCTTTATATTTATGCTTAACTCTTTGTTGTTGAGGGTATTTATTACACATGGAGGTATAGAACTACAAAGTAGGTAAGAATGTGTTCTTTTTTTTTAAGATTTTATTTATTTATTTGACAGAGAGAGAGACAGCAAGAGAGGGAACACAAGCAAGGGGAGTGGGAGAGGGAGAAGCTCCCTCTCCCTCTGCAGGGAGCCAAATTCAAGGATCAATCCTAGGCCCCTGGGGTCATGACTGAGCCAAAGGCAGATGCTTAATTACTGGATCACCCAGGCTCCCCAAGAATGTGTTCTTGAACACTATCTTGCTGGGATTAAAATCTGGCTAGTGGTACTTACTAACTGTAGACATCAGGCAAATTAGTTCTCTGTTCTCAATTAATTTGTAAAATGGCAATGAAAATAATAACCTCCTAGGTTATTGAAAAATTAAGTAAGGTTAAAGTTTTGCACACAAACCTCTCAAATTAGCCTGTAGTTTAGTTAGTGGTTAAAGCATATTAGCGATTTTTATTACTTAGAGACATGTGGGGATGAAGAAATGGTAAAAGCTATTTTTCACCAATGTTTTTTTCAGGTTGACTCATTTGTCTAAGATATAACCTTACTTCTTAATACTTTGGGATGTTCTTAGTGAACCTCTGACGTTGTTGATTGACTTTATCTGCAAGCTGGATTATGAGTTATTTGGTGGTAGTGGTAATGGTGGTGGTGCTGGTGATGTTGATAGTATAGACATTTACTACCAGGCTTTGCTGTTGTGGGGACATCTCTTCAACCTAGGTCATCAGAAATGTAGAATGTGACCCGTCTCCCATTAGTATGTTATAACCCTTCAAAAGAACAAAAGGTAAATAATAATAATAATGACCTATTTTAGACACCCTGCAGGAGCAGCTCATGAACACCTCTGCCTACTACACCTACCTTCTCCTCCTCTTCAAGAACCTGATCTACTTCACCATCATTGCCTTCTATCTGCTTGGGATACCAACACTCTGTGGCAATGGGAAGAGCTCCTAGCACATGGTGGCATCAGGTGTCCACTTGTCTTCATTGGCTATTGTTGCCTAAAGCATCATCTGAGTATATAATGGGGCGTTCTGGGTTTGGGTTATTTCAGTTCACATGTGTCTTTCTATTGTGTCATTATTGCAGGATGATTTTACAAACAATGGGGCAAGCAGAAAAGTTCACTCTGCAGCAAAAACAACTTCTGCCATGCCTTAAGCATAGGGTCAAGGGGTTATCCACAGGGGCTTCAACACTGCTCTCTCCTTAATGTCTGCCAGCTCCTCAGAGCCACCTGTGCCTCTGAGTTTAGCCAACACAGAGCTTCTAGGTGCATCTCCTGGGGCTCTTTAACCAGATAATTGCTTCAAAACCTTTTATTTTACACATCTGGAAACTGACATCCTTGCTTTCATAATAGGCACAATAAAAACAATCAAAAGTCTACTTTTGCATCTGTGTACTTTCATTTGGGGCAATCTGAGAGGCCAAGGTAAGGGACAGCATGACAAATGAGCTTTCAAATTCAGAACTGGTTGTAATATTGGTCAATTCCACATTTCAAATCTTTCCCTGAGATACTCCTTATGAAGCCTTCTTTGGGGCACCCACCCCAGGGGAGCCATAGCCAGTGAAGGTGCCCAGGTTTTTTCTCCTTCAAAGGTGAGCATATTCAGACTCACTTGGTTGGAAACATTCTGGTAGTGACAGTATAACATTGTCACATGACAGGCAGGTGTGCTCAGACCCATGTTTCCTAATCTCACAAGAACCCCATTAGAGCCCCACCAACACTGAAAAAGTAGAGTAGTAGAGGAGTTAAGTGCACAAACTCTAAACCTGCCAAGTACCTGGGTTTAAATCTTGAGTCTATAGCTATTTGAACTGTCTGTGCCACAACTTTCTCATTTATAAAATGAAGATATGTTAAGCCCCATCTCCTGGAGTTGTGTAGATGAGATAGTTAATTTTGTTACATATATATGAATCTTCAACAACATTAGCATCTACTGTTGGCAGTTCTACTTTAGAAATAAGAGAAAACACACCTGCTTGCACACCCTTATGGTATGCACTAAGATTTAGATGCAATACCATACTACTATTTACAACAGTCCCAAATTAAATCAAATGCCCAATAAGAAACTAAAAAATAAAATAAAATAAAATAAATAATGTTGTATGATGGGCTAGTATATATCCACACAAAAATATAGATTGTTGAAGAAATGGAAAATTAATCAGAAAGTATTATTGAGGTGGTAGCTGGCTGATTCAGTTTAAAGAATGAGAGATTTTCAGGAGGAGGAGTCAAGATGGCAGAGAAGTAGCAGCTGAGACGACATCAGGTAGCAGGAGATCAGCTAGATAGCTTATCAAACCATTGCGAACACCTACAAATCCAACGGGAGATCAAAGAGAGGAAGAACAGCAATTCTGGAAACAAAAAATAAACCACTTTCTGAAAGGTAGGACTGGCAGAGAAGTGAATCGAAAGCGACGGGAGGATAGACCGCAGGGGAGGGGCCGGCTCCCGGCAAGCGGCGGAGCCACGGAGCACTAAATCGGGACTTTTAAAAGTCTGCTCCATGGAGGGACATCGCTCCAGAGGCTAAACCGGGGTGACGCCCACACGGGGGTCAGCGTGGCCCCAGGTCCCGCAGGGTCACAGAAGGATCGGGGGTGTCTGAGTGTCGCAGAGCTCGCAGGTATTGGAGCGGGAAGCCGGCTACAGAGACAGAGCCGAGGAGTGAGCTCTCAGCTCGGGGTTACCTTGAACCAGTCGCAGGCTGGGTGAGCTCAGAGCACGGCCAGAGGCCAGGGAGACGGGAGTGGCCGGGGCTTTTCTCTGAGGGCGCACTAAGGAGTGGGGCCCCGAGCTCTCGGCTCTTCCGGGCCGGAGACTAGGGGCCGCCATTTTCATTCCCGTCCTCCGGACTCTACAGAAAGCGCTCAGGGAACAAAAGCTCCCGAAAGTGAACCCGAGCGGATTACTTAGCCCGGCCCCTGGTAAGGGCGGTGCAGCTCTGCCTCAGGCAAAGACACTTGAGAATCACTGCAACAGGCCCCTCCCCCAGAAGATCAACAAGAAATCCAGCCAAGACCAAGTTCACTTACCCAGGAGAGCAGCAGAATTCCAGAGGAGGAAAAAGCAAAGCACAGAATTCATGGCTTTCTCCCCATGATTCTTAAGTCTTGCAGTTAATTTAATTTTTTCTTTAATTTTATTTTTTTTCTTCTGCTAAATTTTTTTAACTTTTACCCTTTTCTTTTTTAACATTTTTAACTAGTTTATCTTAACATTACCTTTCAAAAAAAATAATAATCTTTTTTGAACCTTCATTATTATAGTCATATTTTATCCTTCATAGTATTTAACTTTATTTTTTGTATACACATAAGGGTTTTTTTCTTCTAAAAGATTTGGGGTACAACTCCCTCTAGTAGATCAAAATATACCCTAAATCTAGCTCCGGGCATGTTCTAGTCTCCAGCCTGAGCAAATTATCTCCACTTTCTTTTTCTTTATTCTCCTAACCAACTTATTTTATCAACTCCTTTTTTAGAAATATAAAAAAATGTTTATTTCATTTTTGTAGGCATATTCCATCCCTTCACTGGGTTTACCCTTATATATGTTTTTCATTATTTAAAATTTTTGGAGGTAGTTTCTTCTAAGAGACCAAAATGCTCCCAAAATTAAGTGGGTGACCCTGTTCTAGTCATCAATCTAATATATATATTTTTTCTTTCTTATATTTTTTCTTTATTTGTTTTCTTTTTTTATTTTTTTTCTGAACTTCTTTTTATCCCCTTCCCCCCTCCCCCATGATTTGGGGTCTCTTCTGATTTGGTTAAAGCACATTTTCCTGGGGTCTTTGCCACCCTTTTAGTATTTTATTTGCTCCTTCATATACTCTTAGCTGGAAAAAATAACAAGGCGGAAAAACTCACAACAAAAAAAAAGAACAAGAGGCAGTACCGAAGGCTAGGGACCTAATCAATACAGACATTGGTAATATGTCAGATCTAGGGTTCAGAATGATGTTCTCAAGGTTCCAGCCAGGCTCGAAAAAGACATGGAAGATATTAGAGAAACCCTCTCTGGAGATATAAAAGCCCTTTCTGGAGAAATAAAAGAACTAAAATCTAACCAAGTTGAAATGAAATAAGCTAGTAATGAGGTGCTATCAAAAATGGAGGCTCTTACTGCTAGGATAAATGAGGCAGAAGAAAGAATTAGTGATATAGAAGACCAAATGACAGAGAATAAAGAAGCTGAGCTAAAGAGGGACAAACAGCTACTGGACCATGAGGGGAGAATTCAAGAGATAAGTGACACCATAAGACGAAACAACATTAGAATAATTGGGATTCCAGAAGAAGAAGAAAGAGAGAGGGGAGCAGAAGGTATACTGGAGAGAATTATTGTAGAGAATTTCCCCAATATGGCAAAGGGAACAAGCATCAAAATTCAGGAGGTGCAGAGAACCCCCCTCAAAATCAACAAGAATAGGTCCACACCCCGTCAACTAATAGTAAAATTT
>PISX010038462.1:0-10188 GCA_004024625.1 Mellivora capensis
TGCAACATGGGGGACTAGGGGGGCAGAAAAAGAAGAAAAGAAACAAGATGGGATTGGGAGGGAGACAAACCATAAGTGACTCTTAATCTCACAAAACAAACTGAGGGTTGCTGGGGGGAGGGGGGAGGGAAAGGTGGGTGGGGTAATGGACATTGGGGAGGGTATGTGCTAGGGTTAGTGCTGTGAAGTGTGTAAACCTAGCGATTCACAGACATGTACCCCTGGGGATAAAAATTTGTTTATAAAAAAAATAAAATCCTGGGGGAAAAAAAAAAGGAAGAATGAATTATAAAAAAAATAAAATAAAATAATTAAACTGGTTCCTGTCCCTGGAAACTCTGATGAATTTGGTCTGACATGAAAGCCAGGAATCTATATATTTTTTAAATGTACTCAGAGATTTTGACATAGAGCTATAATTGAAAACCTATTGTGGAGGGCACGCATTGCATGGAGCACTGGGTGTGGTGTAAAACTATGTATGAATTCTGTTATGCTGAAAAGAAATAAAAAGAAAAGAAAACCTGTGGTTGAATTTGTCTGCTCTTCCACCCCATTATACTTCTCCAAGATAGCATTTAAGTTTGACCTTGAAGAATGATAAAGATGTGAAAATGCAAAGATTAGTAGAAAGTGAAGACTTTCCACATAGAGGAAATTTGGAAGAAAAATTTGCAAAAATACAAGAGCAGCTAGAATTTGAATTTTGCCCCCACAGTTAGAAGTGGAAGCTTTATCTTAGGACATAACAGATACAGTCTGTTTATGTGTAAAGGAAAAGAGATGGTGCTCATCATCTTTGAATTCTTTTGTATAGAAATTCTGATAGATCTCTTTGTTGATAAAGAATGTCTTAACTATAAAGGTGAGCTAATTCTGAACCATGGACCACTGTGGAATTTCTGTCCTCAGCTGGAGGCCTTGATGAGTAAGAGAATTACTCATTTTTTCAATAGAGATAGTTATTAGTTTTTTTTTCTATTGCAGATACCTCCAGAAGAAACACATTCAGCTTAAATAATCCATTTAAGTTTGATTTATATAAAAATCCCCAATTCCTTAAGTGGTGTTCCTTTATAAGGCAGTGATCTCCAGTTCTGCTGCAAAGTCAGGATCACAGAACAAAAATCGCACAATTTCTATAACAAAGAGCTACAAAAGCTCTTCATTATTTGTACAACCATTATATTCCCATAGGAATGCAAGACTGTGTGAGTGTTTGATCTTTTGCTTGTTGATTAGTCAGTGTTTATGCTGATGAAGTGATTTGGGAAATGGTTCTCCACTGTGAATCCAGAGTTTGGTTTTGAATGTTGTTTGCCAGTGGTCATTCTGTGAACCATGCTGGTTCTCCTTTAGACAGACACCTATGCAAATTCAAGTCTTTATATAATTTGTGGCATGATCATCATCTGCACCCGATATATTGAATAACCACAGTGGAAACAATTAAGGCTCATGGAGTGTGTCAAATTGTAGTCAACTCCCCAATATCGAGGAAGAATGGGGGAACAGTACATTGTTCAGTACCTGCATCCTACATTTGGTGGGTGGAATTCAGGAATGCACATGTGACCTGTACATTTTGAGGTATTGCCTGAAACCTAGGCAAACCTGGTAGAGTTTTTCTGGTATTAATTTTGTGTTAAAGTTTAGGATATGCCCTGAGATTATTGCTAATTTCTGCCTATTTGCATAGCAACTGAAAGACATAGGATTAGTAGGTCTTCGTGATCAAGGAAGACTAAATTAATAGATATAACATGAATGGAAAAGGGGCCAGTTCTCTTGTCTAGTCACTCCATGAATATTAGCTGGGTGTTCAACAACTTTATAGCACATGCTACTTATTGGGGATCCTGGAAAAGAAAACATAGTGTCTTTGTCCACTGTTCATGCAAACCTCATCCCCACTCAAAAATCCCATCTGTATTACTCTTCACATTCATAGACCAAGGGGACAGTGCATAGATGTGAGAGCACTTGAGCTAGATTTTAAAGGATGGAGTTGGATTTTGAGGCAAGACTGGCCCTGGTCTTTAGAATCAGGTAGGCTCTGGAGGGGACACTGAGTAAGGACTTTTGGAAGTAACATTGTAGAAAAGTAGGTTGGAATCCTGAACCAGAGGGAACTACTGTTGACTCTGTTGAAAGAGTACCAGACTTGAATTCAGACAGTTCTGTATTTTACTCCTGGCTTTGGGTAAGAAACATAGGAGTCAATACATCTTTTTGAATTAGTGTTTTAGTTTTCTTCGAGTAAATGCCTAGTAGCGGAATTATTGGATAATATGGTATTTCTAATTTTTTGAGGAACCTCCATAATGTTTTCCATAGTGGCTGTACCTAATTACATTTCCACCAACAGTACATGAGGGTTCCGTTTTCTCCACATCTTCACCAACACTTGCTGTTTTTTGTCTTTTTATTTAGCCATTCTGACAAGTACAAGGTGACATTCCTTGTGGTTTTGACTTACATTTCCCTAATTATTAGTGATGTTAAACATCTTTTCATATACCCGTTGGCCATTTGAGTGTCTTCTTTGGAAAAAAATGTTTATTTAGGTCCTCTGCTCATTTTAAAATTTGATTATTTAGTTTTTTGGTGTTGAGTTGTAGGAGTTCTTTATGAATAAGGTAGATGTGGTATATGCATATAATGGCATATTATGCAGTCATAAAAGGATGAGATTGTGCCATTTATGATAACATGGATAGACTTAGAGGGTATTATGCTAAGTGAAATAAATCAGACTGAGAAATACAAATACCATATGATTGTACTCATGTGGGATTTAAAAAATGAATAAACAAAGACAAAGCAGACTGTGAGCAGCAATTATTTTTTAGTTCTCAACCCATTTTGGAAGGCATGAACTTATAGTAGTTTCACTGGGGTAACTTTAGTGGTGAGAAGTTATCTCTCCTATGAAAAAGAATAGGAATTGAGAGCAAAATATTTATCCATATCATAGGCTTCAAATTCTTTATTACTCAAAAGAAACATTATTAAAAACAGTAATAAGCAATATGAAGTGAGTTCCTGTGGAGTGGAACAGTGAAACACCATGATATAACTAAACATTTGGCTTCTTTTATAAATATTATTAATGACCTCAACTTTAACAATCACTTGACAGCCAATGGTGAGGACTAATATAACTCAAATGACTGGCCTGGTCTATTCATTGTCCATGGAAAGTCATATCCCTGAACTGAGAAGACTGAGGTTACCTAGCATTGAGGCTTTGAGTCCTGCCTGAGACCACTTAGTCCTTTTCTGCTTCATGACCACAGCTTACTTCTGTCACCAGTAAGAAGCTTTAGAAATCACATTCAAGTATTGGTTCCAAGAGTTTAGCAATGGGGAGAGGGTGTGAATGGATCAAGGCAGCCCATGGGCAGTGATTAGCCCACTGTATAACATGTGTGTGAGGGGAGCTATTCTGGAAGAGCAGAATCTTCCATATCCCCCTCAACTCATGGCTGGAGGTAATGGCCTCTTCCACTTCCATATAAGAGCATTTTATTTCCTTTCCAACACAAACATAAACATACTCTATGCTTTAGCCACATAGAACTTCTGTTTTCCTTTTACTTCTGTGTGGCTTTGCATATTTTGTTTCTTCTGCCTAGATAGCTCTTTTTTCTTCTTTCATTTGGCAAAATCCCAGTTCAAAGTAACTTTACTTATCTATACCATTTTGTCTATACTTCATCATACCTTCTGTTGTGTTGGATATATCCACTTATATGTTATATATCTACAAGGGAAGAAATCACCTTCTCCATTTTGGGGTCTCGTGACCCTGGCATATTAGTAGGCACTCTGTAAATATTTGAAGGTTGAGTGAATAAATTAATGAATGACCTTCATCCTTTCAGGCTCCTAGTTTTCTCTCTGAAAAGGAGAGCCAAATGAAAGCTCCTAATTTTGGAGGATGGTGTTAGATGGTTAATAGGTGCACACAGAAACCATTTTAAAAAGATTTTATTTATTTATTTGAGAGAGAGAGAATATGAGAGAGAGACAGAGAGAGCACGAGAGGGGGGAGGGTCAGAGGGAGAAGCAGACTCTCTACCAAGCAGGGAGCCTGACTTGGGACTCGATCCTGGGACTCCAGGTTCATGACCTGAGTGGAAGGCAGTCAATTAACCAACTGAGCCACCCAGGCACCCAGAGAAACCATTTTTTATTAAGACATTCTGGGGTTATATAATTCTTGTATTGTTGAGTGCTGAGACTGGTCTCACACATAGTAAAGCCCACTCCAGACCCTGTTGTTACAGAGTTGTATTCCTTTTCTTCTAAGCCTGGACTAAGAAATTACACTGCCCTATTTTATGCCTTGTTATAAGGGTAGGAATTCATCAGTGTCAATTTCAGTTCACTTGTTGATTTCCTTGGCTTGCCTGGTGAGAATACTAACATCTTCCACTTCTTTGTAGCTCTGTCACCTACAAGATCCTTCCTTACCCATTATCATATTGAATATTCAGAACAGCCTGATAAAATGGATGTTTTAATTTTATCAATGAGGAAACTGAGGAACAACTAAGTGAAGTTACTTGTTTTAAATAATGCATCTAGGAAGTGGAGGAAGCAGGGGTTTAACCCAAGTCTTCCTAGCTTCCAGTCCATTGCTCTTTGTACTGGACCACATTGAATCAGGCAGTAAAATCAGGTGTGGAATGGAATGCCATGTGTGATTTTTGCCTAAATGTTTACGTCCTTGCTGGAAGACAGTCATGATTTATGTTGGATACGTATTCAGTAATGTTTGTTTCATTTATTTGGCTACCTATATACTTCCCAGGGGGAAGGCAGGCTAGGGCAAGTGCAGACAAACAGCCATAAAGTTTGGACAATTTACTTCAAAGTGGGTTGCCTATTAAAAAAAAAAAAACACTTCTTGGTGATAGAAGGTGGCTCTAGTATAGATTTTATTCATGACTGCATCTACATTGATAGGCGTTTTCCAAAATACCTTTGAAAATATTTGTGGGTCCCAGAATATTTTCTGATTTAGACACACCCTTGAGCATCATCACATTTGGCATAATAGGAAATTCTACTAGAATGCTACTGGGAAGGCTGCCTGGCATAATGGAAAAAAGAATGAACTTTGGAACTGGTTAGATTTGGGCTATAGTCACTCACAGTGTGACCCTAAACAAATTATTTAGCTTCTCTGAACTTCACTTTTCCTCTCCTTTGAAATGGAACTTAAAAACCCCATCTTGCCTGATTGTTGTGACAGTGAAAATGAGATCCAGCACCAGGAACATAGAAATCACTCAGTAAATATTCCATCTTTCCTTTTTTGCACCCCATCCCTGTCCTTGCAGCCATTCATTACCCACAAGCATACATTTAGAAGTCTTCCTATTGCTCTATGGTGAAATCCACAGGTCTTACAAGAGCTGTCTATTTTTCTTTCTTCCAAGGCCCCCTATATTTTCTCCCCCTCTAATTCTGGGGGCTTCCAAAGTGGGCAAGTACAAAATGTTCTGTAGGGTATCAGAGGCTGTTACTCAATCTCCTGGCCAACACTCCCAATTCCTCTTTGCACGCTTCATATGAAGGCTCACTCCAGGTCTTGGAGCCCACATATGCGTCATGCACTGCACTGCCTCTTGTACCCAAATCCAACTCAAAGGTGAAAAGACCAGGCTCAGACTTGTCTAGGGAGTAGATTTCCCAAGCCGCCCTTGTCCCCACACAATTTTATTAAAAACGGAGCCCTTTAAACTTACTGGGCTTTATTTATATAGACTAGAATCAGAGTAATTGGTGGTGTCTTCTATTGTCAAGGCATCCCAAAGCACTTTGCAAGGCAATGTCACAAGCACTGAGGCCACACAGGCCAGTGCAGCGCCATCACCCAACACTTCACAATTAGTCATGCCCAGCCCAGGATCATCAAGCCTGTTTTTATTGGAAGAGCTGAGAGGGAGGGAATGTTAGCTGGCAGTTTCCCTCTGTACCCTTTATGAAAGTGCCCTTGGCTCTTCAAATTTCACCTGAATAACCAGCTCAGGCAAATGTGCCTCTATCAAAAAGCAGAATGAGATGGTGCCAAGCCAGAGTGATGCCTCAGGACATTGACCAAATAGGCATGGCTTCGCAATTGGTTTTTGTCCTCCACCTCTTTTTCTCCCTTCCATTTTTTTTTCCACCTTTCTTTTTCTTCACCCTTCTCATCTCCAGCATGTTCTCAGGAAGAGGTCAGCCAGGGTGTAGATAGTGTGTAATTTTAGGGAAATCCCTATTCTGTCCAACTTTATTCCTCACCATCACACCATTTCTTTTACAGCAAGTAAGGTTTTGGAAACTCCAATAGCACCCTGGGTTTCTTTCCCTTTAGCAACACTCAATACACTTGTGACTACTTGTTCAAATTTTCTTACTTCACTAAGGTCTGTCTTGCTCATCTCTCTATGCTTGGCAGGCATATACAGTAAACCTTCAAAAAGTGTTTAAGTATTTAAGAACTCCCTTGCTTGTATCTTATTTCTTGCAACATTTGTAAGCAACAACTTTCCATTTGTAGGTTACCTTGTTCATTTCTATATACCCAGCCCAGACCAGAATTTAGCTCCAGGCCTTGCAAACAAAGACTATGTGTGTTAAAAAGAAATGAACTTAGGCCTTCTAATTGGTTTAAATTTGAGACTAGACTTGAATGGCTTTTGTTCTGACTGCCTGTAGAGTCCTCTTTTCCTGTTGTATTCACTTCTGTATCCCTTGGGAGTCCTACAGGGGAGTGTTTGTCACTGATACACATTTTGAAGGCAGACTCAATCTGAGTAGGTTTCAACCTTCCTATGTGCCTTCTAGAATTCACTCCCTGTGGCCCTTCTAAATAGAGAATTATAGTAGTGCTCTCAGAAGAGAAGCCTAAAATTAGACATGGCAGTTGTGTTTTTGGCATTCAGGTGGTCGGATATAAGCAGTCAATTTCTCCTTTTTCCTTCCTTGCTTACACAGCTTGGGGGTTGGAGCTGAGCTTTCAGCAGAGGAGCTTGATCCTGGAGTGTGCCTGATGGTTCCATGTCCTGGCTCATTTACTATCTGATAGTGCCATAGAAAAGCTTAGAACACATTGGGGTTGGCACCCTCATTTGAAGTTTCATATTTTAGAAGGAGGAACCTCCCCTCCGCCCCGCCATTAAGTTGATTTCTGTGCTTTTTAAAGCTCCAACTGCTAAACTACCAAAACTCTGATGCTTTTCTCTTTTTGTATCATTTCCTTCCTCTTCCCAGGTGTTTGATGATCAGCAAGAGCCTCATAATTGTTTCCCCTGTCCAGGTATGGAGCCAGGTATTTGGTTTAGGTCATAAAAAGTAAAATAAAAAAAAACATGGAAACTTAAGGACTAGGTTGAGGTAGAGGAAGTGAAAGCTTTTTTTTTTCCCCCTTTCAAGGTTAAGCACAAAAGAGAACTTAGAACTCAGAGCAAAAGCCTTGAATTGTCACATATATCACTGGCAAAAAACAACTTTGCAATAGTAGCGATTGGTTCAGATTGTCTCCTGTGAAGATCTGGGTTCAAGGTCTGGACACACCGTTTAATGATATCAGATATGTGATTTAACTTCTTGTGAGTTTCAGTTTTCCTATTTTGTGAGATGGAAATGATGACAATAATAATCCCCTTACAGAGTCTGATGATAATAACTACCTCAGTGGGGAAAGAAGTCAGATAAACAACAGGGAAACAGTTTGTAGATGGGGAAGTGATATTAACATATAAAAAGCTATTCTTATTTTTCTTTCATACTCTATTCTCCCAACACTTTCATTTTCTTGCCTTACATACAGCATGGATGATTTAGATGTGATTCTGGACAGAAGGATGTAGACTTCTTAAACTCTGTTCCAGTTTAGCAGTTTATAAACTATGTTTCTTCCCACCATCGCAGATTATCCCAAGTAGGAAAATCATTTTTAAGTCAGAGTAGAAATCTGGAACTCATCAGTCTTGATAATGTCTCTTAAAGTGTAATTGGAGATAGTGTTCCTCTATTAAGTTCTGGTGCCTGACCATTGTTCAAATAAATAGTAAAATGCAAATGACAGGAAATTGGCTGGGTTCTGAATCTTTTTTTTTTTTTGGCTTGGGTAATAATAAGCATGTAATGGTCACAGTGACCTTTGATTTGCTGTTTCTGCAACTTCACACTTATCCCAGAATTCTCCTGCTTCTGCATTTTATGTTGGAATATCTTTCAAATATCAGATTAGATTTTAAGGCAGCCATGTGTATCTCCATAGGCAATGGGCCCAAAGGAAATTAGCCTGAGAAGGAAAAAAGTCAGAGCTGTGGGGAAGAGGCGAGTATGCTATTAAAAACATGATTTGGGACCACAGCTGGGGGCCTGGAAAAGTGATCTGTCAGGTGGTCACAGTTGACACCAATAAGTATGGGGTGGTTTGGTGGAAATTTTTGCTGGCTGGGTGGGTATAAGAGAAATAAGGTTGGAATACATGTCTCTGTAAAGCTGAGAAAAAAAGAAAGTGAAATAAAAGAAAACACATAGAAGTGAGTTTAGAGGTAACAATATCATGGGGTGACTTGATGGCTCATTCAGTTAAGCGGCCAACCCTTGATTTTGGCTCAGGTCATGATCTTAGGGTTGTCAGATGGAGCCCTGCTTCAGGTTCTGTGCTAGCAGTGAGTCTGCTTGAGATTTTCTCTCTCCCTCTGTTCCACCCCACCCATGCTTGTGCTCACTCTCTCTCTAATAAATAAATACAATCTTTAAAACACCATATCCTATTTAAATATGAAACTAAGGTGATGGATTCAAGATTGATGCTTTTTTGATGTAAAACCCACTAGAAACCCCACTGTTGCAATTGACAGAGTGTAAACAGGTGTATTAATAAGGAACTTGTGATTTGGTTTTTCACTGAAAGCAGACACTTTCGGTTTATGTGGAGATGTAAGGATCTGTGCTCACTAACTGCAGCCACCAATGCCGGCTGGAGTTGGCAGAAACATGGGGTAAACAAGAAGTAAGAGTGTAAACTCTACAGATATTTCTCATACTAAGCAAACACAATATAGGAAAATCCAGATTCATATAAAGGATTAATTAGGGAGCCATTATTCTTTTATTTCCTTAAAGGATTTTTAATCAGATTCCCTTTAAATAGGAAACATCTTGGACGCATTTCAAATATGGTTTGATTTATATACATTTGCCTTTCTAGCAACTGTATAAAAATTCTAATAGAGGAAATGTGCTTCCTTTCATACAATTAGCATTCTTTAGTGATTACAAAATACATTGATTGCGTGTTTCATCATGGTTCCTGTTGTGCTCTTCCCTTGGTTTAGCAATATACCTAGGGAAAACTTTTTTTAAGGGGGGGCAGGGATAGAGGGACACATAGAGAATCTTTTTTTTTTTTTAATTTCTTTTCAGCGCAACAGAATTCATACATAGTTTTATACCACACCCAGTGCTCCATGCAATGCATGCCCTCCACAATACCCACCACCAGGCTCCCCCAACCTCCCACCCCCCGCCCCTTCAAAACCCTCAGGTTATTTTTCAGAGTCCGTAGTCTCTCATGGTTCATCTCCCCCCACAATTTCCCTCAACTCCCTTCTCCTCTCCATCTCCCCATGTACTCCGTGTTATTTGTTATGCTCCGCAAATAAGTGAAACCATATGATAATTGACTCTCTCTACTTGACTTATTTCACTCAGCATAATCTCTTCCAGTCCCGTCCATGTTGCTACAAAAGTCGGGTATTCATCCTTTCTGATGGAGGCATAATACTCCATAGTGTATATGGACCACATCTTCTTAATCCATTCGTCTGTTGAAGGGCATCTTGGTTCTTTCCACAGTTTGGTGACCGTGGCCATTGCTGCTATAAACATTGGGGTACAGATGGCCCTTCTTTTCACCACACCTGTATCCTTGGGGTAAATATCCATAGCGCAATTGCAGGGTCATGGGAAGCTCAATTTTTAACTTCTTGAGGAACCTCCACACTGTTCTCCAGAGTGGCTGCACCAACTTGCATTCCCACCAACAGTGTAAGAGGGTTCCCCTTTCTCCACATCCTCTCCAACACACGTTGTTTCCTGTCTTGTTGATTTTGGCCATTCTAACTGGTGTGAGGTGGTATCTCAATGTGGTTTTAATTTGAATCTCCCTGATGG
>PISX010038463.1:0-10187 GCA_004024625.1 Mellivora capensis
CCTATGACCCTGCAATTGCGCTACTGGGTATTTACCCCAAAGATACAGATGTGGTGAAAAGAAGGGCCATCTGTACCCCAATGTTTATAGCAGCAATGGCCACGGTCGCCAAACTGTGGAAAGAACCAAGATGCCCTTCCACGGACGAATGGATAAAGAAGATGTGGTCCATATACACTATGGAGTATTATGCCTCCATGCGAAAGGATGAATACCCGACTCTTTTAGCAACATGGACGGGACCGGAAGAGATTATGCTGAATGAAATAAGTCAAGCAGAGAGTCAATTATCATATGGTTTCACTTATTTGTGGAGCATAACAAATAACACGGAGGACATGGGGAGATGGAGAGGAGAAGGGAGTTGAGGGAAATTGTGGGGGAGATGAACCATGAGAGACTATGGACTCTGAAAAATAACCTGAGGGTTTTGAAGGGGCAGGGGGTGGGAGATTGGGGGAGTCTGGTCGTGGGTATTCTGGAGGGCACGCATTGTATGGAGCACTGGGTGTGGTGTAAAACTACGAATTCTGTTACACTGAAAAGAAATAAAAAAAATACTTAAAAAAAAAAGGCCATTGCGAAAAGAAGGGGCATCTGTACCCCAATGTTTATAGCAGCAATGGCCACAGTTGCCAAACTGTGGAAAGAACCAAGATGCCCTTCAGCGGATGAATGGATAAGGAAAATGTGGTCCATATAACTATGGAGTATTATGCCTCCATCAGAAAGGATGAATACCCAACTTTTATATCAACATGGTAGGGACTGGAAGAGATTATGCTGAGTGAAATAAGTCAAGCAGAGAGAGTCAATTATCATATGGTTTCACTTATTTGTGGAGCATAACAAATAACATGGAGGACATAGGGAGATGGAGAGGAGAAGGGAGTGGAGGGAAATTGGAAGGAGAGATGAACCATGAGAGACTATGGACTCTGAAAAACAATCTGAGGGTTTTGAAGGGGCAGGGGGTGGGAAGTTGGGGGAGCCAGGTGGTGGGTATTATGGAGGGCATGTATTGCATGGAGCACTGTGTGTGGTGCATAAACAATGAATTCTGTTATGCTGAAAAGAAATAAGAAAAAAAAAGCCATGGCTGATCACTTTATTTGAAATGGCTTTCTCTGTTCACTCTCTCTCATCACTTTCTTTTTTTTTTTTAAAGATTTTATTTGCTTATTTGACAGACAGAGATCACAAGTAGGCAGAGAGGCAGGCAGAGAGAGAAAGGGGGAAGCAGGCTTCCCGCTGAGCAGAGAGCCCGATGTAGGGCTGGATCCCAGGACCCTGGGATCATGACCTGAATTGAAGGCAGAGGTTTTAACCAATGAGCCACCCAGGCACCCCATCTCATCACTTTCTTTATGGCCTTCATAATATTACCACAATCTGTAAATAATCAAAATATTATTTAAAAAATTTGGGTTTCAGACATACTCTATACCAATCATTTATCAAATGTACGTGTAGCAAATGTCTCTATCATACTATTTGAAGACTTTAGCCTTGATTCACTATAATTCTCACTGATTCTACCTCTGGTGTAATTTGTGGTGATTTTAATCTGCTTATGGATCCCCCTTTCAAATCTTAGCCTCTGACTTCTCTTAATGTTCAATAATTTTGTCCTCTTTCCTCATACTCTTGACCTTGCCAGTTACTCCAAATTGTGGCCCCTGCGTAATCCAATTTCAAACATTGTATTCTCAGAGCACCACCTCCTAACTTTCTAGCTTAGTCCTTTAAATATCCAAATTCTATCAGTCCTTCTTCCCTTTTGGAAAAATCCATTGATCCTACCACCTTTTCACTGAAACTGACACCATCTGGTCCCTACTTCCCTCTTTACCTGGAATTTAAATTCCATGGACAATCATTATAATTGTTGTCAAATTTATTTCATCTCCCTTTCCTGCTTCCTGCTTTGCTGGTTAATATATTTGTTAATCTGTGGCTACATTTGTGTGGCTGAGTGGGGCTGGAAAAAAACACTTAACCCCACTGACTAGTCTTACTTTAAATTCTTGATCAGTGACCTCAAGTAGGCTACTAATTGCTGCCCAGTGATCTTACTATGTTGTTCTATTTCATTCATTTTTTCACTCTTGTAGATGAATATTGCATGCTTTCTTCTCTCTGCAAAACTCTGATACCCCATCTCTTATTTTTTCTACTAGATGGTCACCTTTTTCTTTTTCACTGAGACAAAGGAGCAATCAAAAAATATTTTTGAAATTTCCCATAATCACATCTCATTAAGCTCCACTGGGATTGTATGTTTTGCCTTTTGTCCTCTTCCCATAGAAGATCTGTCTGTGCTTTTAACAGTCCTCTTTCTCCATTTGTGCAGTTCATCTCATCTCATTTTGCCTCCTCAGGAACATCACTCTAGCAATCCCCTCCTCTCTGTCTAGCACTGTCAAATTTTACTACCTTTACCAATTCAATATCTTCAATGTATAATTGAGAGGTAAAGTCTTCCATCTTCAACAAAAACTCTGTTGACATGACTTTCTCCTCCAGTTTCTTTTTTAGAAAGATTTATTTATTTATTTGAGGGGGAGAGGAGCAGAGGGAGAGGGAGAGAATCTCAAGCAGACTCTCCACTGAGCATGGAACCCAATGTGGGCTCAATCTCACAACCCTGAGATCATGATCTAAGCTGAAATCAAGAGCCTGATGCTTAACCGACTGAGCCACCCAGGTGCCCCTCTCCTCTAATTTCTATATCAATTTTCTCTTTCCTCATACACGGAAACTCTCAAATCAGTTAACTGTGCTTGCATTCTCTAATTTTCCTTCTTCCACTTGATCTTGAACCCACTCTAGTCAGATGTCTCTCCATGCCAGCCATCTAAAAATGCTCTCATTAAGGTCATCAGTGGTTCCCACATTATGAAATCCAGTGGTTAATTCTCAATTCTCATCTTGAGTTATGAACAACACTTTACACCATCACTGTTCTCTTAAAACATTTTCTTCTAGGCATCCAAGACTTCACAGTGTCCCAGTCTGTCTCTGGCTTCTCAGTTTCCCAGCTGTTTGCTCCTCCTTGTGAAGGTTGAAATATCCCAGGACCCCTTTTTGGCCTTATGGTTTTGTTTTTTTTTTGGTCGACCTTCATTGCCTTCTTTTAAGTGCTAGCTGTATGTTGGTGACCCCCAAACATGAGTCTCCCTCCTGTTCCTTTTACACCAAAGGCAACTGCATTTGTTACCATTTTCTCCTGCATATCTATTAAGTTGAACCATATGCAATTTTCATTTTTGTAGGTCAAGATGGTTGTCTTTTGCTAAATTTTATGTATGTCAATCTAATGATAGGCAGTCCAAACTTTAGGTCTGAACTTGAACTCTTCATATTTTCCCAAGCCTGATCTTTTAAAGATTTTATTTATTGATTGATTGGTTGATTGATTTGAGATAGAGAGAGAGCATGAGCACAGGGAGCGGCAGAGGGAGAAGCAGACAGCCCACTGAGCAGGGAGCCCTATATGGGGCTCGACCCCAGGACCCTGGGATCATGATCTGGGCCAAAGACAGACACTTAACTGACTGAACCACCCAGACGCTCCAAACATGAACTTTTAAATGTTCTGTATCACAGTAATTGGCAATTCCTTCCTATTGCTCAAGCCAAAAACTTGGAATTATCCTTGGGAGTCTTTCTCTCATGTATCACATCCATTTCACCTGGATATCCTGGACCATAACCCTTCTTTCCACCCCCCTCGCTAACCCCCTGCTGCCACATTCATCCCTTTAGTGAATTACTATAGAAGCCTCCAACTGCTCTCCTTGCCCCCCCCCCTTTTTTTTTTAAATAATCTCTGTACCCAGTGTGGGGCTGGAACTCATGACCTGAGATCATGAGCCATATGCTCTACTGACTGAGCTAGCTGGGCACCCCATCCTTGCATCTTTTCTTTATTTCTTTCTAGACTAGTTTTCACACATAAGCTAGAGTGGGTCTATTAACTTGTAAGTCAGATCATGTCATTCCTCTGCTCAGATGCCTCTAATATCACTCAGAATCAAAGCCAGTGTTTTTATATAAGGGTCTGTAGAGCTCTCTAAAAAGTATAATGTCTATTTTAATTTTTTAAATTTCTTAGGTATCCATTGCAATGTATCTTCTTTCATTTATGATTTTATTTATTTAAATTTTCTCTTTTTTTTCCTTAGTCAAGCTAAGGGTTTGTTGTTTTTGTTTATTTTTTTCAAACAGAACTAAGTCTTACTTTTATTGATTTTTCAATTATTTTTCTACTCTCTGTTTGATTTACTTTTGCTCTAATCTTTATTATTTCTTTCCTTCTTCTGACTTTGGGCTTTGCTCCTTTTCTAGTTCTTTGATATATAAAGTTATTTGAGGTATTTCTTCTTTTTGAATGTAGGTGTTTATTGCTGTAAACTTCCTTCTTAGTCCTGCTTTTACTGCATCCCTTAAGTTTTGGTATGCTGTTTTTTGGTAACCATTTCCGTGGATTACCTTTCTTATTCCTTCATTTTCAAACTTTGTGTTTCCTTAAATCTAAAGTGCTTCTCTTGTAGACAGCATATAATTGGGTCTTGTCCTCTTATCAGTTCAGTATGTCTTTTGATTGGAATTTTAGTCCATTTATATTAAAAGTAATTATTGATCGGTCAAGACTTACTATTGATATTTTGTTAACTGTTTCCTCTTTTTTGTGGTTCTCTTGTTCTTCTCTCCCATTTTGTCTTTGTAATTTGATTTTCAAAAATAGTGGTGTGTTTTGATTCTTTTCTCTCTCTTTTTTTTGGGGGTGTGTGTGGTTACCGTGGGGTTTGTATTGAACATTGTATAGTTATAGCAATCTTTTTAAAGCTGATGACAACTTAACTGCAATTGCTGCAGAAACTCTATACTTTACTCCCCCCACCCTACTTTATGTAATTGATGACAGATTTTACTTTTCTCTATATTGTGTTTCTAGTAATAAATTTCTGTGGTTATAGTTATCCTTACTGTTTTTGTCTTCTAATTTATATACTACTGTTAAAGTGATTTATGCATAACTATTACAGTATTACAATATTGTTTGTCCTTATATTCATCTTTAGCAGTGAAATTCATACTTTCATAACTTTTTATGTTGTTGTTTACTATCTTTTCATTTCATCTTGAAAAACTTCCTTTGGTGCTTCTTGTAAGGCAGGTCTAGTGTTGATGAACTCCCTCAGTTTTCATTTGGGAAAATCTTTTCTATCTTCTTTGATTTTTAAAAGACAATTTTGCCTAGTAGAGTATCTTGGTTGGCAGTTTTTTCTTTAAATTCTTTGAATAAATTCTTTCCTGGCCTGCAAGGTTTCTGCTGAGAAAACCACTGATAGGCTACTTTGTGCATGACAAATTGCCTTCAAAATTCTCTTTTTGTCTTTTGATAATTTATTTATAATGTGTATCATTGTAGAGCTCTTTGGGAATTTTCAGGCTTCATGAATCAAGATGTCAACCCCCCACCAATTTGGGGAATTCTCTGCCATTATTTCTTTAAATAATCTTTCTGTCCCTTTCTTCTTTTTCTGGAATTCCCATAGTGTGTATCATTTCTTTTGATGATTTCAATTAAGTCCTATATACTTTCTTCACACCTTTCTATTCTTTTCTCTTTTTGTTCCTCTAACTGGATAATTTCAAATAACCTCTTTTGTAGTTTGTTGATTCTTTCTTCTGCATGATAGAGTCACTGCTAAGCTCTCTATTGAATTTTTCAGTTCAGTAATTGCATTCTTTAGGTCCAGATTTTTTTAATGGTTTTTATTTCTTTATTAAACCTTCTCGTTTTGTTCATGTATTATTTTCCTGATTTCATTTAGTTATCTACCTATGTTCTCTTGTACCTGATTGAGTTCTTTAGCATGATTATTTTTTAAAAAAGATTTATTTATGTATTTTAGAGAGAGATAGATAGAGATAGATAGATAGATACATAGATACATAGATAGATAGATAGAGAGCTTGAGCATGGGAAGGGGCAGAAGGAGAGGAAGAGAAATCCTCAAGCAAACTCCCCACCCAGCATGGAGTCTGATATGGGGCTTGATCCCAGGACCCCGAGATCATGACCTGGACTGAAATCAAGAGTTAGATGCTTAATGGACTGAGCCACCTAGGGATCCCTAAGATGATTATTTTTAATTCTTTGTGAAGTAGTTCACAGATCTCCATTTCTTCAGTGTCAGTTTCTAGAACTTTACTAGTTTCCTTTTGGTGGTCATGTTTGCCTGATTCTTTATACTTTTAGCTTTGCATTGGTGTCTATACATGTGAAGAAGCAGAAACCTCTTCCAGTCTTTACAGACTGGTTTTGCCAGGTAGGACCCTCTGCTACAAGGTCCAGACTGATGGGATAGCCTCTAGACTGTAGTCAGATAAGGTTAGAGCTGTGTCATAAGGCTGATTTTAGGGTCTGTAGCTGGGTCTATAGTCAGTGGGCCTGTTCACTGATGGACATGGCTCTCCTGGGTCTCTTGGTGGATGGGGTTGATGGGAGCACTGAAGGCAACTAGAGCTGGAGCTGAGTCCACAAGGGGATGGGGCAGCTTTTGAATCTGCAGCTGGTACCACTATAGTCAGTGGACCTCTCATTGGTGCCTGCCTTCTCAAATGGGCTTCCTTTGTCTTGGGCTCTACTAGTTTTCACAGCCTCCAACCTGGTTCTAGGGCTTCCACAAAGGCACTTTTGCCCATGAATGGCTGCCAAATCATTGTTTCTGTGGGGAGAAGATTGCTGGGGACTTTTTATTCTGCCTTTTTGCTGATGTCAGTCCTTAGAGGTCTGGATCTAATGATTGGCTATCTCTAGAAGATCTCTGAGAATCCTCAACTTTATGTTCCTTATTGGAGTAGATTTTACCTCTAATGGAATTCTTAATTGTTTTTTGGTTGTGAAATGTGAACACAAGGGCTGACACCCTGGAGTTTCATGGCTGTGTTTATTGTTAACAGTATCTGATAAAGTCTTTTCCAATGAGGTTCAAGAGTCCTTTTTTTTTTTTTTCTCATATCTCTTCCAATAGATGAAATCTCCCAACTAAAGATCATGAAGAGACTTTTTAGGAAGATATTGTTGGAATGTGGACTTGTTGGTGATTGGACTGGGTATAATATATGTCTCCTGCAAAATATTGCCATGTCTACATACAATAGCATGGAGTCTAGTATTGGAACTAAAATCCCTAAGTGCACTGGCTTTCCAGTTACCCCTTCATAGGTGGATAACCAGTGTGTCCCTAAGGAAATGGAATGTATAGCTTCATAAGGGTTAGTAGGAGTATATTTGGCCAAGGGAGTGTAAGAGTTTCTTAAAGTTTTGCTAATTTTAATTTAAGGATGCCATTGGTGCTGTTAATTGTTCTAGGAGATTGTGTGGGTAAAGACAGGGCCATTTTGGAATAAAGGGCAATGCCTTACAGTGTTCTTTTATAATGATTTCCATAAAGTATTTGCCTTGGTCATTGATATAAAAGATGGTATATTCCAGGTTGGAAACACAGTATCAAGCAGCTTTTTAAAAAAAAAATAAAAGATTTTATTTATTTATTTGAGAGAGAGCAAGAGAGCACAAGTAGGGGGAAGGGGCAGAGGGAGAGGGAGAAGCTGACTCCCTGCTGAGTGGGGAGTACCATGTGAGGGTCAATCCCAAGACCCCAGGATCATGACCTAAGCTGAAGGCAGACACTTAACTGACTGAGCCACCCAGGTGTCCTTCAAGCAGCTTTTTAGTGACTATAAGGGCTGTAGATTTGCGGCCTGGAAATGATACAACCCATTCTGACAGTAGTTATACAAAAACTAAAATATATTCATATAGGGATGGAAACTGGATAAGATCTATCTGAAGGTGTTCAAAGAGCCCCTGAAACTTTGGTTCTTGGTTGTGTGCCATTTTTTACAGTTTTTCCAGGATTATGTTATTGACAGATGACATATGAACTAGAAATAACCTCAGGTCTCTTAAACAAAATTGAGGTTAATTACACCCAACGTAAAATTTAGCACTCTAATCATTTTTAAGTTATAGTTCAGTAATAGTATTAAGTATATTCACATTGTTGTGTAACCAGTCTCCAGAACTTTTTCATCTTGCCAAATGAAAAGCCTATACCATTTAAACAACAAATCCCCAATTCCTCCTCTCCCCGGCCCCTGTTTTATGGGTTCGACTATTTTAGATACCCCATATAAGTAAAATCATACAGTCTTTGTGTTTGGTGACTGACTTATTTCACTTAGCATAATGTCCTCAAGTATTTATCTGTGTTTGTAGCATGTGTCAGAATTTCATTCCTTTTTTAGGCTGAATAATATGCCATTATGTGCATCTACCATATTTTATTTATCTGTTCATCCTTCTGTGTACAATTTGGGTTGCCCCCACTTTTTGGCTATTTTGAATAATGCTGCTGTCAACATGGCTGTACAAATATCTCTTCAAGATTCTATTCTCAATTCTTTTGGTTGTATACCCAGAAATAGAATTGCTGAATCAAATGGTAGTTCTATTTTAATTTGTTGAGGAACTGCCAAGTTATTTTCCATAGTGGCTGCACCATTTTACATTATAACCAGTAGTGCACGATGGTTCTAATTTTTCCACATCCTTGCCAACACTTGTTTTTTTCTCTTTCTTTTAAAAAAATAATGATCATCCTAATGGGTATGAGGTGACATTTTGTTGTAATTTCAATTTGCATTTCCCTAAAGATTAGTGATACTGAACATCTTCACACATACTTGTTGGCCATTTATAGATTTTATTTGGAAGAATGTCTATTGAAGTTTTTTGCCCCATTTAAAAATCAGGTTATTTATTTTTTGCTGTTGAGTTGTAGGAGTTCTTTGTCATTCTGATATTAACCTTATATGAGATATGTAAATTTTTTGCAAATATTTTCTCTCATTCCATAGGTTACCTTTTCACTCTATTGATGGTGTCCTTTGATGCATAGATGTTTTAAATTTTGATGTAATCCAATTTGTCTATTTTACTTTTGTTGCTTGTGCTTTTGGTATCATATCTCAGAAATCATTACCAAATCGAATGTCATGAAATATTCCCCTTATGTTTTAAGCTAATAATTTTGTGGTTTTAGATGTTATATTTAGGTCTTTGATCAATTTTGAGTTAGTTTTTGTATGCGGTATAAGGTAAGGTCCAGCTTCATTCTTTTACATGCGGATGTCCAGTTTTTCCAACAAAGGTTGTTGAGAAGACTGTCCTTTCTTCATTGAATAGTCTTGGCACCATTGCTGATAATCTTTATACCATATCTGTAAGGGTTTATTTCTGGACTCTTTGTTCTATTCTGTTCATCTTATATGTCTTTATGCCAGTGCCACACTATTTTGATTACTGTAGCTTTGTAAAAATTTTGAAACCAGGAACTGTGAGAGCTCTAATTTTATTCTTTTTCAAGACTGTTTTGGCTATTTGAGGTCCCTCATGATTCCATGTGCATTTTAGAATGGATTTTTGTATCTCTGAAAAAAAACATTTTTGGCATTTTGATAGGAGTTATATTAAATCTGTAGATTGCTTTCAGTAATGTTGATAACAATATTAAATCTTCCAGTCTATGAATGTGGGATATCTTCCCATTTGTCTTTAGTTTCTTTTAGCAATGTTTTACAGATTTCAGTGTACAGATATTTTGCCTCCTTTATTAAGTTTAGTCCTAAATATTTTATTCTTTTTTTAAAATTTTTTTTTAAATTTCTTTTCAGCGTAACAGAATTCATACATAGTTTTACACCACACCCAGTGCTCCATGCAATGCGTGCCCTCCACAATACCCAGCACCTGGCTCCCCCAACCTCCCACCCCCTGCCCCTTCAAAACCCTCAGGTTATTTTTCAGAGTCCATAGTCTCTCATGGTTCATCTCCCCCACAATTTCCCTCAACTCCCTTCTCCTCTCCAACTCCCCATGTCCTCCGTGTTATTTGTTATGCTCCGCAAATAAGTGAAACCATATGATAATTGACTCTCTCTGCTTGACTTATTTCACTCAACATAATCTCTTCCAGTCCCGTCCATGTTGCTACAAAAGTCTGGTATTCATCCTTTCTGATGGAGGCATAATACTCCATAGTGTATATGGACCACATCTTCTTTATCCATTCGTCTGTTGAAGGGCATCTTGGTTCTTTCCACAGTTT